>JAQFYC010005330.1:0-14674 GCA_034694165.1 Tomocerus mixtus
TTACATGTACATACATAATAAAGATATGTGTATACACAATATACAATCCACTATGGAAAAAAGAGGCAAGCCAATATATTATACATCACGACATCACATTACAGGTAAATAGTGTTATGTTATGGAGAACAAGGTTTCAACTCCTTGCTTTTAACTTGTAGTTGATGATGCTGATTCACTGAGCAAAGTGAGACGCTTCATATACCTATATAGGTATGTACATACACAAAATATTAAAGACTAGGGCAAAACATGACGAGAGAGTGAAATAGAAAAAAGTTTGGCCTGAGGACATCCCCCAAACTTAAATGAAATCAGTTGCGTTTTCTTTACACAGAAGATCTCTATAAGTATTAAGAAAATGCTTAAGCATTGTTGTATTTACTTGCTATCTGTAAGTATAGGTACTACATAAATTCCTGCACACTAAATAAATAGTGACATAACACTACCTTTAGGATAACGCTATAGTATTATTGTAAATGTGTATTGCATAGACGATGGACACAGATGAGATGAAATAATAAAATGAAAGGATTTGATGAGATAGTAAGTCTGTGTAAGTACATAGTATGACTTGGCATTGCACAATAATGCATTACACATTGCATTTGAATTTGAATTTGAATTGCCTATAGCTATGTACTATCTACAGATATATAGATTATTAAGTATAGTTATAGTTAACTATTACTATTGTTGTGTATTTATCTTTTGTAAACTATTACTCTGTATACACATTGTGTACTGTACATTCTAAATACTAAATAGTGAATACTGAGAGTGAGTCTTGTCTACCTGTTCTGTTGTATGGAGAATGAATTCCCTCCCCTATATTTCTCGTGTCGTAGTCGTGTCTCTCGTCTCATACTCGACATACATTTACTTACTCACTTTATAAGTACAAGTATTATATAACTGCAGTAAAGATACACTTGTCTTGTACTTATTAGTAGTAACTATATTTATATTAGTTAGCTTTGGTGTTCTTATTCCACTCTAGTCGATTTGAATTCTGTTGGAAACACAATGATGCTTTACCTTGTCCTGATTACCGTTTCTTTTTCATCTCTCACTCACTCGCCGTTGCGTTGTTGTTGTTTGGTTCTTGTACATAGATGGTAAATGGTAGAATGTTCAACCTAAGTAACCAAACTTATAAACATCCTATCTCTATTCACCTGCATGCAGAGCTAAACTAACGTAACATAACTATAACTAAGTAAGTGTATCCGTAAGTACTCTTTTTAATATCCACTCTATGAATTACTACACAAACATAACGTAAGTAATCTTAATATGTAATGTAGTGCAGTCTCACGCATCTTATTTATCTCAACTTCAACTCATTTATAGTGTTTTGCACCTTATGTACTGTAATCCAAGTTTAAACGAGCTTGAGCACGAGATGAGAGGAAAACTTTATAAATATATTAACATAAAGATCTGCATTTGAATTAAGAAATTTACTAGTATATTTATGTAGGTAGGTTTAAATAAATTTGTGTTTGCATATTGCATGCGATGTGGTTTAATCTTAATATTATGTGACAATGCAGTCATACAGTGGAAGAGGATTCTATAAAAATGTATCATATTTAATGTGACCTAGATTATGATTAGTATAAGTAAATGTATTATTAAGAATATTAAAAGTAAGAAGTGGGTTTGCTTTTGCTCTGGTTTGTCTTTTTCTCTATTGCCTACTCATTGTTGAGGAAATCCCACGATTTTGGATCGACAGGTAGGCTATAGGGGTTCATATATGGTCCGTTTATATAAGGGAAGGAGGAACTGGTAACAATCAACTGTTTTTACTGTTCTGCTCCAGACTCGTCAGTTAGTTGTTAGTGAAGCCCGTGAAAGACTAAAAGCGTCGAAACGAGACGAAAGCCAACGATACGGAACCACCTTACACCTTCATTACAATAGAATACTCTTGAATAGAGAGATAGCAGAATGAAATCGTTATGGGCTTATAGCAAAATAGAATACTACAATACACTCCCTTATTATATTTACTTACTTAAATACTCAGGTACTCTATCTAAATTAAAGCAATGCAATGCTGCTATTTAGTGACATACTATATACACTTCATAAAAATACTACGTCACGTCTTCCTTTAATATTAACTTAGATCTTAGAATTCCAGGTGAAGAAGAATAATCCCTACATTCTACATAGAAATATAAGAGATGATCCGATATTAAGTATTTAGTAAAAGTAGAGTCACTCACTGGATAGAATACAATAGATTTGAATTTCGTATTCAAAAAACTAAATCATAGCAGAGCATGCTGAGCAATGCATTAGAAGATTTGTAAAAAATCTCATCCCTTTGATTTGCATGATTCTTTATATTGTAAGTATTACTATATACTTAGTTTCTAAGAAATGTATTCACTATTCGTTGTAGAAACTCTTCCTGAAAAAAGTTGAATAAAAAGTCTTGCACACGTGCATCTAGTCATTTCCACCCTACTACGAATCTACAACTTCTACAGCCACAGTAAAGGAAAGCTAAGCATTACACCACCGTATCTTCCCGTATTCTTTAAATTACTGGTGCATCTCACTACTACATACGTAAATGCGTGAACTACTTAATCTCACAACATTTACTACATAAACTTAGAAACAGCCTTAAAATATATCAGTAGGAAAGAAAACATTTTAAATTCACATGTACATACATAAGTATAAGTATGTAACTATTTTTACATTGAATTTTGAATTACATTTATGTACATAATACTATCACTGTCCTTTATTTTTATGTATCTATGTAGATATATAAAATGTATGGAGGGAAAAGTATTGCATGCATGCATCCCTCCATCTAAATCATAAAATCAACGGAAACTTGAAGTTCAGTGAGACTGTTCTCAACTGCAGTCCGGAAATCACCATCATCATCATCTTTCGACTCCACTCGTCCTCTTGATGATAATCACAATCACCCAGAAGCTCCTGGAATGCTCCATTCCGTGACGGGCAACTCATCCTTCCTTCTACTACTGTAGCTTTTGTGCTCATACTCATACTAAAACTGAAATGATTTTTCTAACATGGCATGTTAGAAAAGTGTCTGCGTGAGAATCCGAAAAGTGGGAACTCACTGATAATCGTTACCTACCACTCTCTATCTCCACTTTATGGATGTACGATATTACTAAACAAAATAATAATAAAAAATAAAAGCACAGCCATTCTTTTGTCGTTAGATGTTAATGTATGTACTGTTACGCACTCTGAATATTCTAAGTAAGCAACGGTAAAATTTTCAAAAAACATTTACATTTTTTAGATTGAAATAATAATATTATTGTAAAGAGTCCCAAAATCTGAAGAGTTATTGTTAGTGTTAGTTTTAGCTGGAAAAGATGTAGGAAAAGAAACTTTTGAGTAAGTAACTATCTGTAGTAAAGTAAGTAACAGACATCATCATCATAATCTTGCTACAGAAAATAAAATAACTCATCTCCACAAGGTCAAACAAACGATTTACTTGCACTTGCTCCTTTTTGTGTGTTATGCTGTGATGCTTCCTTGGTTTGGTTTGGATTGGAGTTTCTCCTCCTCGGTTGAGTGACTGAGTGTAATGGTAATGGAGCTGTAGCAGGAAAGGAACCCTTTTCCCATAATATAATGCATTCTAATAAGTATAACTATCAAAGAGAATATTCTTCTGACATGACAACCCTTAAGACAACCAAACCACTGCACTAGAAGACTACTAGAAATCATTCCAAACGAGAAGAATTGTGTTTTATGGGCCTGCTACACATTTTCTTAACCCAGAGGCATATAGTACACTTACACTTACTCTACATATATAATGCATTGTGAAATTATTATTGTGTATGTAATGTAATTTATGTAAACGGAATGATAGTCCATACCAAGTCAGAGCAGGCCAGAACCTTCCCTAACTTAACTTAGCGGATTAAAATAAAGATGAGCCCTCGTCTTGTCTCTCCGAGTGTTTTCTTTATGAATTCCTATACTCAATATTAAAAACATTGTTTTTCTAACTTGTCTCGTCTGTGAAATGTTAGTTAACTCTTTTCCTCTAAATCTAGGTGTTCCACATCCACCCTCGAAGGGCAATGCACAAAAAATATGTTTAAATATTTAGGTACTCCATATGGAACTATATTGGAACTTTGACTTTGACTCCCTTGCCTAGCTTTTATGTTTATGAGATACCTAAGCTAAGTTATTTGAGTATTTACTACCAATGTCTAACTGTAACTGTTCTTTCCCTTTCCCTCGTCTTGTTTATTTACCTTAACTTTAACTTTAGTTAACAATTAGCCTCACATTGACAGATGATAAGGGCGCATTTTAAGTTTCTCCCTACTAATAATTTAACCATAGCATCTTTGTAGGTAACTAAACTACTAAGTACGTAGAAGTATATGTACTAAAATTATATGTCTCCTTTTATTTCCCTGCTTTTCTTATGTAAGTACAATTTACAATTATGTAGGTATTTAGACAGGGGAACTATTTATATTATTACTGGTGTGCTTACTTAACATATGTTAGTAGTATCTACATAACATAAGTAAATATATTTTAACTAGCAATCTCTGTCGATCCCGTATGTACTTATGTACAAGAATTAATAAATTTTGTTGCCAGAACCAAACCAGACCACTTACTTTTTAGTTATGTTCAATATTTCAAGAGGTTTTTAATTTGTCTGTCTTGTCTACCTTTACACGAGTACAATATTTAGTATTTGGTTATGTTAGCACACTTACTTACTCACGTCAAGTCTAATCAACTCTTAAATATTTGGTTAAAGTGTATATGTATTATGCACAAGTGTTGGTTAGTTAAAGAGTTAGACTGCTTCGTGACGACCCTGCCCTACAGCGTCCATTTCGCCATCACAATCTCATTTCCATTAGAATAAAGTACAACTCAGCATCTCGATTCTTTGAATACATTTATCTTTGGACTACTTTATAAGGCTAAATACTATTTAAATTTTCTAGTGTTAGATTCTTTACCTTAAGAAGGCATACGATTGCATACATCATCACAATATCTCGAATACTCTACTGTATTGTACTGTACTGTACATACAATCCTTTTCCTTTCAATCCTATTAGTTTGTTTAACAACTCCATTTGTGACTTGACTTGTCTAGTAAGTCTCACTTGCATAATGTTACACTGTGTGCCAAAGGAAGCTCTAACATTGAATATTGAATTCATTTGCATTTGCAAGTCAAGTCGACGTCTAAATCCTTTAATAGTACTTATCACATACATAAGTCTTGCATAATAATAAATATCTGGCCGAAATAGAACTGACAGTGTTCTTCTCTAAGCATACATTACATTTTACATACATATAGATGCCCATACGTGCAAATGCTAATTGTGTAACTGCTTTGGTTTATTAGTTAGGCAGCTGTACATATAAGGAATACATTTTTCTTTAGCCATTTCCTTTGTAAAATAAAGTCGAGCTTAGAAAAAGTTTGAACTGGTAAGTAATGCAATGTAGAGTAGTAGGGAAATATGTAAGACGTTGATTTTATTTTATTTTATGCCGCCAGACTGGATACGCTTGTTAACAAACTAACATAAACAATGAAATAGGCGCTACCTAGTTTAACTAACGGACAGGAAGAGTTAACTTCCTTCAATATTCAACATTCAACATTCAAGTTGCATAGGAGCAGCAAAAAGGAAGACATTATTATTTATATAACTCACTTTTACTAGTTTTACTCGCTCACATACATAAATGTGTAAGAACGTTGTGTTGTGTGATGTGAATATTATTTTCTTTGGTAACTAACTTAACTAAACTTACATAAAGTAGTTAAGTAACTTACTTATAGTATAAATATCTCGTCCGTAAAATCTACCTGTACATTGTACATTATAATAATATAACAGGGAAAGAGGATGTACCTAAATGGTGTATTATGTTATCTGCATATAAATACTATACGTAAATACGTAAATACGTAAGTAGGGAGCTATCTGTAGTACAGGTGCACGAGGAATGGATTCGATTCACTGAAAACGTAAATGTACCTGTTACCTCGAAACCTATTATCTCTCCCTTTACTTTCTGTATGTCTGTCTCTTGTCTAACAAAACACATCATCATCATACATACATATCTGTACATACATTACGTGCATTTCTAGTAGATGCATACAGATAGACAGACAGACAGTCAAATAATATTGCCGAACTTATGAACGTTGAACGTGTACCTGTTTACTAATGATGACTTGCTTTGCTACTACAAATATAAGGGTTCTACATAGATGTGTAATAATGTGACGTAATCTTCTAACTAACTATACACACTATACATACAAGTACCTAGAATTATAATCTCATTGACTGACTGACTTCTTTAGATATCTAATACAGTACAATACTACATACAATACACCTGCTACTTTATCACATCCTTTTTTGACAAACTATTTTTTTCCTTAAACATTAAAGGTGAACGCATATAAGGTACGAAAAGTTTCAAAATTAGTAAATACGTTAAATTCTAAAGGAATTACTACATTAACATTACTTAAGGAAGGAGAACTTGACTTGGGTGGATTTTATATATTAGATAGTAGACGGATACATATTACTGCATTGCATGCATGATTATAATGATGAACGGTTGCTTTTGCTTTGCTTTGCCCCGTGTTAAACGGAGCGTTTCTTCAGATCCGGTTTTCTTACTCTTCGTTAACAATACTAAGTAACCAACTAAATCCCATAATATATTTGTATATTTTACTACACAAAGAATATAATACACTCACTTAGCATCAAAAATCGGCTACTGTGTGTACATTTACATAAATACTGGAAGATATTACATTCTTATATGAAAATTATTTGTTTAGCTTTAATTTAGTATATACTAAATGAGTAACCATAACTGATTTCTTACTCCAACTCCTCTCCCGCCAACTTGATACATATCTGTGTATGTATTCTTACCCAATATAATTATTCTTCCAATAATTAATAGACATATTTGGGCTTTACCTGTACAGTTAGTGTTACCTTTCTAATAAAGAATAGCGCAATAGTTAATTTTTTCTGTAAGTATATGTACTGTAGAGTTATATAGGATTGTTATATTGAAATAAGTATATAGTTGATGAGATAATGGTATCTCTGATGTGATGTAAACGTAAAATGTAGGCAGTGTGTGTGTGTAGATAGAGATAAGTAAGGTAGGGAGTAGTGCAAGTGTAGGGAGTACCTGAGATTACATTAGTTTAGCATTGCTATTGCTATTGCTATTGCTATTGCTATAATATGCTATTAGATCACGAAATCAAAGGAAAGAGCTGCAAAGCGAAGGGAAGCCAAGCAACTGTCTCTGTTGGCCTTGGTTTGGTACATTACACCTTGGCTCGTCTCGTTTGGGTGAGCTGTGAGCTCCTTAGAGCCAAAAGCTCGAGTGGAGACATGACAGATTTGCTTTCATATATTATGCAAGTTCATAACATAACTAAGAGAATATCCTTTCTGGTTTCTTGCCTTTAAGTTACACTCTTTTATCTCTTAACAACATTCTCTTCAGCATTAAAGAATACAGAATAGCTCTGCATGATATCCATCCATTCAACTCAACGACAAATACATACAACGACAACGCAATCTTCAAATAATACATAAATCCCTATCTCCTTGTGTACAAATACTTAGTATAGTATGTGTACCTGTCTCTGCATAGAAAATAAATAGATATACAAAGTTGTAAATAGCTAAAGATAACTAAACTATATAACTATAAGTGTCTAACTATGAGTGATATCAGATCATAATCCTTTTTCAGTATTACATTTAAAGATATACATTATTCTTCATTCACGTTTCAAGTACTACTATCTGAAGGTATATGTATTATGTATGCCGCAATCAAATGAGGATATAGACTATCCGAGCAGCAGCGGAGCAGAAAGACAGAACAATAAGCAATAGACAAAACTAATAATCACTCACGACGATCTTCGCAATTCACTATCATTTCATTTCGCTCTCGGTATATTTGTACTTACATAAATGCTAAACGTACAGATATACGTTAACGTATAAGGAATAAGAACTAATTCTGATTCATAAAGATTCAGAATGACTTTAGGGACAGTAGACAGTAGGCAGCAGGAGTTTACGTTACGCTTGCACTACGATACACTACACAAATGATTATTAAGACAGTTTTTGTATATTATATTATAGAATAGATGTGTACACTTGAATCCCTTTCCTTTTCTGTCTAAATACTAAATAGTATATTAACTAACCAAGTTCCTTTCCGTTGTCTTGTCAAACTGTCGTCCGTTAATTGCGTTGTATCATTACTAGTACCTGCTCTGTGAGTATTGCATAGTTACTGTTTTGTCTTGACATTTCGTTATTATTACATAATACTTAAACAATAACACAATAAATTGAAAACCCTATTGCATGAAGGTAAATGGGCTAAAATTATTAGTAACCCTTCAATTGGGGCTTAGGTATGGTTATGGTATAGCTATAGATGATATTTACTTAGGTAATAAGCTGATGTATGTGTGGGCATGCAAAAAATTAAAGGAAGAGAAAAATTAGAGAAGATCCGCTCTAACGCTTGCAGCAATTATTTAGTTCGTTAAGAGAAGAACTGAAAATGGAGCATGTATATGTATCTGTACATGCATTGTGTATGGTTATAGTATCTTGGAGATTCTTGTGTTGTGTTATGTAGCTTGGCTTTGAATAAGAGTGCGAGAAACTAATCTAACTCATGTCATAGAACATTAGTGTACCCGGAATGACTTTTATTAGTCACCCGGTGATTTGCTCACTCTAATTTCCTGTCTCTTACTCAATCCTTGTTTTTTAGTGTTTTCTTTAGCATTGCCTCCAATGGCATAACATAACAATGACGCAAAAGGATTTGGATGGATGTATGGATGGCTGAGTTGTTGTTGTCTGAGTACTGTCTTATTATTTCTTGTGTAAGCAAAAGCAAACTAATACATTGTTATAGACATTATAGACAATTTTTTAACATAATAGAGTGAAATGAGTTATATACAATTAGGTAATACTAAGTATATTCAGTTATGAAGTAGTGCTGTTTGAAAATCAGAGGAAGGACAGTTTGCCCCGCTGGCCTTTGACTCTCACATCACTTCATAATATCACAGATGTCCTGTCTCATTCTTCAATTTCATATAATAATAATCATAAAATGATATTATAACCAAACCAGTTACTTAATAACTTGTGAGTGCATAAGAGTATTACCTATGCAACAAATATTAAATTATACAACAAGAGTTTTTGTATGTATTGATTGAAAACACAATCCCTTAGTAGATTGGCATTTAAATTCAACAAAAAGAATTTCAAAGGTGAATGTAAGCAAAGTTTGGCACTAATCCATTATCAAAGTGGGAAAATACTATTCGCAATGCATTTGCTGTAAGATTTTCTGCACAGTGTGCGAATTCCTCTCGATTCTTGTTCAACTTTTTCAATTCTGAAAATACTATTACACACTAGATACGTCAAAATTCTTTTAGGAAATGTAGTTTCGCTACTTTGCTTTTCATTTTTCTTTTTCAAACATGTTTCTATTTCTATTTCTATTACTTATGTACTGGTTTTTTACTAAATAATAATAGTAAAGTTAAGCTTATATCTGTAGGACACGTATGTACATACAGTAGTAACTGGAAAACAGGAAGAGGCAGCATAACGACCGTAAGTGGTACAGAGATAAGATATTATTGGATTTTTGTATTTTGTAAGTAAGGTAAAGTATTAAAATAGTACATGGCACATAGAATGTACATCGAGAATGTTTGGGATGTGTTGTGATGTAATACGCAATTTCCTTCTTTCGATAGAAAAGTTGAATTTAGGTTTTCGGAGTGAGTGAGTGAGTGAGAGTGGTCTTATCCAATCTAATTCGTCCCGTAGTCCCGTCTTCAGTTAACTTGACTCACATTGAGTCTATAAAAGAGCTCTACTATTTGTACACACGGAATACAGCAGATACTCACTCGGGAGGAAGAGAAGAAGAAAAGTTCCCAAACTGCCGAGAGTCTCAAAGTCTCAACTCAAGCCAAAGGAAACCACCATTACTACTGACCTACATTCCCTCCGTCCCGACCTATTCTCTCCAGGCAGACTCAACTGAACAAGAGACGAGTCTCACGATCAGTCACTCTACACTACATAACAAATATACATACATACACATACATATATCTCACATATACACTATACACTAGAAGAGATGGGATGGGAATGGGATCCGATTGAATTGAATGCACTCATAAATATTAGATACACTATTTAAGTAATGGGAGTTTCATGCGGGCAACTCTACTATATAATATTATGTAGTTACTATCTTATTCCTTGTTAGCTTAGAGACATAGTAGTACATAATAACACATCTTTTATAGAGAAATGAGGAAGGAACAGGAATTCAAAGATAGAAATGCATATTATTAGGGCTTATATACTACAGATAGAGAGAGACAGAGAGTAAGGAAGTCAGTGGGTCGTCTCTCCATGCATTATATATTATATGTGTAGCATAATATAGCTTCCAGATCCAGATCCAGAGCTCCTTTCCTACAAATTACAGTATAGCAGAGCATAACATTAACAAGGTAGGTACCTATCTACATAGCTCGTGGCTTGGCTGAACCTCTATTTCACTCGCACTCGTTCGCTCCGTTGGCCTGACCTATTTTCGGAAGTATAACAACAGCGAGATGTGGGCCAAGTGAATTCAACCTATCCTCCATATACAAATCCCTATTACTTAGTATTACACTCAATAAATACTTATCACATCACATACTAATATAAACCTGGCAAGACTTGACTTCTTCCCTGAATGTCTATCACATGTACTATACTCCTACTATTTATTTATAAAGAAATGCATTCCATAGAGCACACAGGCCGAAAGATGATAATATTCTTTATCATGAGGGAAGTATATAGAATACAGTTCCTTATAGTACATATTTAGGTATTTATCTAGAGAAGCTACCTGCCTGCTTAAATTCAATTCAGTTCTTGTATATCTCCCTACCCGCAATTTCCGTATGTATGTATGTATTACTTATGTATGTGTGTAAGTGTATATCCCATGGAAATGGAACTATTGTATGGAAGTGAACACTACTGGTTTATTTATTGACTAGGGCAAGATAAATTCATTGATGCGGATTCCACACACAATGCACTGCAATACAAATACACCACAGCATCAACATCAACGACCGACTTGTTCCCAAAAGTTTCACATACCATTACTTTTTATAATGTACTCCATATATTAGAAAACTGTGAAAGCTATTCCTAATATTGTCCTGATATATTTATATATACTTGTGTATAGGTGACACAAATGCAGTAAAGATAGGAAAACACATATGGATGACCCACCGTAGGTCTTCATTCATTCACAGGATAATTTAGCATTGAAAAGCAAACTGTAAAAAACTGGCAAGAAAATAAATTCCCGGTTTTGGTTCCAGGAATGAGAATGAGGGTGACTAAAGTTGCGCCGTTGTATTTACAACCTAACCTACTTAGTAACTAAATAACCCACTGTAAATATTATCAATATGCCATTTCCTTACAGTATAACATAACATCCATAATCCAAAAACACAACTTGGACTGCTAATTATGTAAGTATACAATATTCTATCTGTATATAGAGTGTGTGTTCTTGATTCTGAGTGTACGTGTGCCCATTTTTGTTGTGTGTAAGAGTGGAATAATGTATTCGGGATGCGATGTGAACTTGTTTGCGTCTATTAGGCTAATGGCAATAAATAATTCTAGAACTGTCCCGTATTTATCCATAGAGGAATCTATATCTATATAATTGCATTACTCTACCAACAAATGGATTCCATGCACAAGTATAAATAATAACATGGATATTGACCTTATTACATATATCCGCTGTTTTTCGATGATAAGTCACTGGCTTGGCTCACTCGCCTGCATGTATGTGGGTAGTAAATAAATTGTGTTTTTAGCATTTACTCAATTGGGATGCTTCTGTCATACGTAATCGTAAATAGGTTCGGTTTTGTGACCGCATGTGGTTTGCTTTGCTTTGCATTTGGCTTTCCTTCAACATTTACCCATACAAGAATTATTATCTACCTGGCCTGGCCTGGCCTGGCTGGCTTGGATTGGCTTTGGAACTGTTTACATTTAGATACATACTACAGCATAGCATAGCATCACAAAACATTGTTAACAAATCAGCCAGAGCTCTAATTGTAGCTTCTACAGATATATAATAATATCCAGTACTATTCCAGTAGATAGTAAAAAGTGTGTATATGTATTGATAAAGAATATCTTGGTAAATGCAGTGCAGTACAATAAATAAGTTCGTTAAGTAAGTTTCTTGATGTAATAATATAAAATTGGAAGAGGTTTGCAGTTCGGAGCTGTGCTCTGACCTATTCTTGAAAAAGTGTTACAACTTGGAATTTACTATTTACTATAAGATTTTGTATAAGAAGTATAGTTATAATATAGTTAGAGACTTTGGGCTTTGGCTCAAGTGAATTGAACGTGTTGATGAGATGAAAACTAAATTAGGTTACGTACTACTACTGTACTACGACTTGGCCTGGCCTGCCTCGACTTCCTTTCAGTTTACTCTCACACTCAAATCAGCTCCAGTTATGCCTCTTCTTCTTCCTTTACTACTTAGGCAGTACTCCATGCACTATACTATACTTAACTCGACATGAGTTGAATTTGACTACTAAGACTAATGATAATTGTCACTGCTGCCCCATTTGCACAATGTGGAATTAGGCTAGACGACAACTGCCCTAAACCAACCCAAACCACTAGCATCCTGGAAATACATTGTAAACACTAAAATCACTTTAATTCCACTCCTGTACTTCTAAGTAGGATTTGCTGATTTTTTTAAGTAAAAATACACATTGGTATAATTTTGAGTAGAAATATTACGTAGTAGGTACCTAAATAATATTTGCAAATATTAATTATCTATTTAGATACTATTTATTTTTGGCACACTCTATTTTATTGCTACTGTACATAATAGCTGCATTGCTGATTTGCAACCAAACCACTGCATATTTATTATCCGATTTCAAGGAGACTCCTTTATATGTAGTACCTAATAAGTAGCTAATTGTTTGCAGACTGCACACTAATTGTAAGCGAACCGACTAATGTTGCAATAAAATAGATGACAAGGATCACGACATTGTTCATTTCATTCACATCGACTATGACTACGTACTACGTATAGTATAACACAATAAAGAAGAATGGAGACTGAAAATGTCGCCGAGTTGACGTGATGCGGAATTTATGAATGTAGGCTAAGCTCGACTTTAGCTTAAACTCTATAGCGTCTCAAAGAAACAACGTTGTTTTGTTAGCAGAATTAACACTACACGCGGGCCATGTATTTAGCAACTACTCTTTTGTAAGTACAATGTAAATACATTGTAAAAGGGAAAATTGCAATAGGTACTAATTAAATGAATTTAGGGCAACAAGTTTACTATTCAGATGGTAGAAATCCCTGGAGAAGGTTTATTCCTGGTTTGTTATTATAACAGTAGTAAACAAATTTTTTCTTCCCAAAATACTTTTACTTTCGTTATAAATATTATAGTAATTTTGAGGCAATTGCAGTTTACTATAAAAAAGTATATGGGTTTATTTTCCCCATTTTTCTCTAACACATCATTAGGAAATTGTAGATAATGGCCTAGTAGACATAGACACATTTTACGTGTGAATGTAGATATTTTACGATTAGTGCTCTCCTTTTTATCTTCAGTAGAAAAAGTTATGCAAACCTGTGATGTGATTTACTTTAGTGTTTCATGGGCATGCATTTATTTGTAAAGGTAAGTACCTATACTGATGTTTATATAATATATGCACAAGTAGGAAATTGTTAATAGTGTGATTGGTGTTTCGCAATCGTTATTTAAGCAGAGCCACAACTACCTAAAAACAACAAGAATAGAGAAATAATCTCCGCTAAAATAAACTGAAGTAAACATCAGAAGATCTATCTTTAGAATAATAAGCTGAACATAAGCGTAATTGTAAGAATGTGTGTAAACAAAGACGACGTACAGAACACAATCGTTTGTAAGCATGGCATAGGAATTTAGTCCGCATGGAAGATCACTTTTGTCCAAGTGTCTATTTATATCTTGTATTTTGTCACCTACATAATAGTATGTAATATTAAACATAACTGCGTCGCTTCGTTGCATATATAAAATATTTATTTATTTATACAGCAGTCCCTCATTCAAATTATTTTGCATTTACTTTCCTATATAGATTACCATTACCCTACGTTTTTTTCTATCAAATCAAATCTCCATTAAAATCTGTTCAGATGTAAAGATGTAAACAATTTCACACAGCTGCCGCAGAGTTTCCTTCTTCTGAAAATATATTTAATTCGACAATAAAAAACTGAACAAACGCAATTTCATGTACTATGTGCACACTTAATGTTAAAATTCGGTACTTCTGTGTATCCTTCCAACACAATGTTAACAACAGAATAAAATAAACTGTATTCTGTGTAATCTCTGTAGCTACGTAAAATCCAATTA
>JAQFYC010005331.1:0-14674 GCA_034694165.1 Tomocerus mixtus
ATGCTGGCAGGGTTATTATATGAACCTATAAGTTGGGTTACCCAATAATGCTCATTGATTGGGTTGTGCGTCTATAGGGTCTTTCTTGGGTACTGAGACTGACTGACTGAGCTGGTTGGTGCATGTCACGTAAGATAATGATATTTATTGCCACAAAATGACAGGGGCGCCGGACATTATGTATATTATAGTATAATATAGATTAGATGACTAATGACATGACATAATCCTTTTTCCAAGTGGTGCATATATTGTATTGTAGTTGTAGGCATACCATGTACTAGGAGGAACGTTACAATCTTACAATTGAAGGTTGAAAAGCAAATAATATATTTATACAAATGCATACTTACATTATTGCACGTAGAATGAAGAATGAATACCTTCATGTCATTCCCTTCAAAATTGCTAAGCTAATAAAGTAGATAAACGAGGATAGAACCGACTAGATATTTTTATTTGAAGTAAATACATAGCATTTTGTATAGGCAGGCAATGAAAAGATAACCTACACAGACAAAAGAATACTTTCGTAAAACTGATAGCGTATTTACGAGTTAATTTATACTGGTAATCATTACACATGTAAAATCGGTGTGAAATTATTTATGTCTCAGATTTAGAACTAGACTAGAAGATTGGCTTAGAAATGTGCAAAAATTAGTAAATAAATCTAAAGAAGTTATATTTTACAGCGGTTACTACCCAAATAAAATATATGCATGTGCTTGATATAATATGCTAATATAATGTGCTTTAGGGAATTACCGCAAAAGTAAAAAAAAATCTTTCCTCCTACATGTACTGTACATATATTTTTATGCAAGCCGGCTCAAATGAGCCTATCTGAAAGTGCGAGTCAATAGAGATTGTAGTGCACATGACACAGATAAATCCTTCCACTCACACTCACACTCATGTGAGCTAGAGTGTGAGCATTGCCCGCGGTATGCTATTCAGCTGAATTTTATTGCCACAGCCAAACCAAAAAAGAAGCCAATTTTAATGTATACACAAAACACAGTCTACACATTGAATATTAATTTTATAATTAGGTGAATAATCTCCGAATTATTTATTTATTATTTTATTGAGTACTCAGTACGGTAGCAGGACCTATGTATTATCTCCAGGCTCAAGCACACGCTAACTAACATAGCATCTTAGGTGATATACGCTTCAAGGTAATAGTCGTTCTTTCATTTACTATTACATCTTTTTACCTAATTTAGTTATATCGATTATCGATGCACTAAAAAAGTTATAAAATGCTTTCATACTTCATATTACAAAAAGCATTTAATATTTACAGTTCCGTTTGTAAAACTCACTGAATTAAAAAGTTTGGTGGACACTGGACAGCATAATGGGGGGCAGTGACAGCGACTATACTGACAATGAAGAAATAAATGGGGCTGCGAACAAATCTACTCCCCGGGCTCCTACTCTCAGCCAGCAGGAACGGTCCATTTTGTACAGCTTAGTCTCAAAATATAAACTGGTTGTGGAATCAAAACACCATACTGCACAATGGGTAGCCAAAAAGCAAGCTACATGGAATACCATTCAGAATGAATTTTTAGCGAGACCAGGAACCTCCAATAGAACTGCCAAGCAACTTAAAAAGTGTTATGAAAACTACAAAAGGATCAGCAGGAACAAGAAGAAGGAGTTATCAAAGGATGAAGTAAGCAAAAATATAATACTTACCAAAATAGGAAATACGATTTTTTTTCATTTACAATCATCCCACTACGTAATCTTTTTGTTCATTTGTGCAGACTATATCCTCATCATCCCAGAAATCTAGAGATAGCATTAGAGCTGCCAACAAAGATCCATTAAGGGTATCTGTCCGTAGTATTGAAAAACTGAAATCCAGTGGACCTGGCAATTCAGAAGGAGATCATAGAGATAAGGCTGTCACTGCTAGAAAATCAGATGCAAGTGCCATGGAAAGCGAATTACATTCAAAAAAGATAAAACTCATGAATTTGCAACTTGAGCATGAGGAAATGAAAATTCGTTTTCTTCAAGAAGAACATGAGCTGAAAATGTCATTGTTGCACAAGCAGTATGGAAAAATATGTGAGTCCCTTATTGCAAACGATGATTTAGATATTAAGAGTGATATTTTGCAAGTTTAACGATCTGTTAATCGAACTGCTAATTACTAATTAAAGATTTCCTTTCACTATGAATTTCGTTTACCTATCTGTTTTATCTATGTATCTAGTATCTAGGTAGGTCGATAGGTAATCGGATTTTATTTTTGTTTGCCTTCTTGCCTACTAAATACTTCTGTGCAGTACAAGCCACATTTGTTAAATATGATATTATGTAGATATATACGTGTTTTAAGTGTATAATACTATAAGATTTTGCCAGATAAATAAATTCTTAAATATACTATTGTTACTTTCCTGTCCTAATTTTGAGTAAATATGACTCCAGGAATAATGACAATGACTAATTAGATTTAAATCATTACCAAATGACACAGTGATGCACTATAAAAAGTAGGTACACACACAACGCATTCATACAGATATAATACATGTACCGACTACCGACTGTAGGTTCATAACATTTCGCATTTTACATACTTATTATGATAACCACATTTTTATGTTATTTATGATTTATGTTACGTTTATGATTTTACACGGTCCTCCTCGCAGGACTATACTATTTGATGTGTAATATCAGTAATATGTTATTTAGCTTAGCTCCTTGTGGGCAAGATTCTTTCCCTGACGTTTGCACAAGTTAATGCTTGCGAAATACTTTGGTTATTACTTGCCATGAGAAAATGCTTTGTTTGAAAATGTTCACACTTGCAGTACATTTTAACCTCTTAACTTAAGAATAATACAATAGTTATGTGACCAATTAAACTGTACACTAAACTAAAAGCGTTAATTGAAATGTCAGTCTCGCAGTTCATTTTTAGCACGTTTCGCACAGAAATGACTTTGATATGACATTTTTCAGTTGGCATCTTTGATTATTCTGACTAGGTAGATTTTATGGAATGAGCCTGGAGGAGGAAAGCATTATGTGCTACCATGGGGTAACTTTAATGAGTCCCATATGCCTAAAATTCCTAGATTATTGCAAATATAATTTAATTTGGTTATACAGACGAAGGGGATAAGAAGTTTTTTCGCTTCGTTTATCCATTTTTAAAGCTTTAGAGTTTTAGATAAGTATTTTAATGATGATCAGAGACATTAAATACATCATTTCTTGGCTTTGCATATTACCACTAGGAGTTCCGATTCTGATAGTATCTATTATTTTAAAGTTCTTATCTACAGGTTGTGCCCAAATATTTAGGAAAGATTTACTTCCAATTAAAGCCCTCGATTATATTGTGGTTAGTTATTTAGGAAGAGATTTTTCTCACCCTAAAGAGGATAATTTTAACATCGGATTCACTTGCATGCTTCACGGCAAAGTAAACAGTGAAAAGTTTTTCTACAAGTTTGTGAAGGATGTGATAAGCATTAAAGAGCCAGCTTTGGCTAAAGATGATCCTCATATTCGTTTTCATCAAAATATAACAAAATTCTTTGGTTACTGGTATTTTAAAACATTTGAGGAATTAATTTACAAAAATCATGTCGTTTCTAATACAATGGGAAAGCAACATTATTCATCCATTGAGGAAGAAGTTTGCAATTGGATAAAAATCAGATATAAAGACGATTGTCCTATGTGGGGGATGTTCTTTTTGTATCATGAAGATAGAAATGAAACAATTTTTGCGTTTAAAATTCACCATGTTCTTGCAGGTTTGTTAAACTATTTAGCATATCAAACAATATTATTCCGTATTTGTCATCTAATCAGGGTACAGGTGAATTTTTAGGGGATCTCTTTTCTATAAATGCCATAATTTGCATGATTTACATAAATATTCACGTTTGCTCAAAAAATCTGTCTCAATATTTTCACATCGCAGATGGGTACACATTGATGCACATTCTTGATTTAATGACAAATAAATCTTACAATTACCAAGTAAAAGATTTTCAGGACTCAAAATGGACGAAGGTAAAAATCAGCTCTTATATTATAGCAGAATTACATGTTAAGTATGCCAAACCTAAAATACAATTTCTTTTCTAAATTTGTTTCCTCTGAAGTTGGTAATCCTTAAAGCAGCAGTTTACAATGTGTTCCAATTCATCAGAAAAATTTTCAGCGTCCCCAAGAAATGTTTGCCGGAAGTAAATAACCAAGATATGGAAATCATATCCAATAAACCTTTCATGACTTTTACATCCTTGCCTTTGCAAATCATAAAAGAGATTCGAATGAAGGCTGATGTTAATTTTGCTTCAGTTATGCTGTATTTGATAAATGGTTGTATACGGGACCTTTATGTGGAGCACGTAAATAAAAAGTTACTGAGGAAAATTCCTGAATATAATATCATCTCTAATACTTTGCCATGGCCGAAGCATCCACGATCTGTGATGTGCAACCACCTGTAAGTATGTAGATTAATATTAATATGTTTTATTGCGTACTTTAAATATTACGACTAATTCCACATTACCTACTATATCCACTCATTAATTCAGTTAAGTAGGTAGTTCTAGATTGTTCCAGTTATAACGATTTTGTTCTAGCACCAACCATTTGTCGTTATTATTACGGTATAAGTCTACTAAATTGTAGAAATGAAAAAATTATCATATACCTACTGTATATTCTATGTAGAACGGCTGGCATATTCAAATTTGACCTATCACCCTATTGCAGCCACAACGGCAGGGAACTTACATCACCAATTGATAGAGAATTTAAAGGATTTCACACAATGCATTTAAACAGAATAACCCATCGTGTCTGGGAATTACTGGCAATTTTTCCTGATTGGATTATGAGTTCAAGGGTGATTCACAATGGGTTTCTTGACAGAATCACCGCTTCTTATATTCACTTAACTGGGTCACAGCAGTATGGTACAGTTATGGGAATAACTTGCAATGATATTAGAATGTTTTGTCTATTGCCTTCAAAGATTAATCGTAAGATTTATACCGTAATGAATACTAAATACATTAATACATTCGCATAATATTGCATTAACACACATTAAGATTTATCCAAGTATAAAATAATAAAATAATGAAGTCAATTAAAAGATAATAAACTTATGTTAATTACGGCTTTTGGTATGAATTGCAGAAATGGTTTTCACCTGTTTGACCACATCCGATGAGGTAAGAATGGTCATTTCGGGAAATTCACCCCTCTTTTCAACTCAAGAAGATGTGGATTGTTTCTTTCAGAAAAGTTTTCAGAGAAAGCTTAATGAATTAACCTCAACTTAAATACTAATTACATATACTCCGTATATCTTTAGGCTTTACTTTGATAATAACCCTACGAAATCATATACATGCGACATGCCTAGATGTTTTTGTAATATTATATATACTATTTGTGAAGGTAGTATTACTTAATTTTATGCTCCTCATGTTACATGGTTGAAATCGTTGTCTAAATGTAATTCTCATTCAAGTTTATATGTAGTATAACTGATCTTGTCACTTTGTCCAGGGCAGATAAAAGCTACTAAAAAGGCAAGCATAGCCATAAGTTGCACAACTTGCTTAGTTTTTAGGAGACGCCCATATGTAATTGCACAATTGTTTGCTAAGCACCATATGCCATGAAAAATCATTTAGATATTATTACTAGATGAAAACGTAAAAGTTTCAGAAACCTACATAGTGTGTTTCTGCTGGTCCCTGAATCACAATTGACTAATATTGTAAAAATTATATCGAATTCGTTTGCACGTTTACTGAATCTATTGCAGTCAAAATTTAGGCTCGGCATAGCAAATATTCTTTTCGTTGCATACTGATAGCTATGTATTTACGTATTATAGGTATTTAGAAGTTATATATTTGTTTAGCCCATAGCAATAATTTCATGTAATCTGGATCTTTACGTATTAAGATTTTTTACTACATACTATAAAATACTTAGAAACAAAAAGAAAAAATAATTTCATTGACCAGTACAGTTGCAGCTAAGGTAGATAAAAATGCATAATAATATATCATTTCTGAAAAACGCATCAATACGAACATATAGTTTCAAAAGTCGGGGTCTAAAAGAATTAAGTGAAACTTCTCCATCCCTCGTGTTGTCTAAATGCCTGGAGCCGTTTTTCTTGACTGCCAAACTATCCGGACTGTATCCAATTAAAATTTACCCAGATGGAACAGTTTCATTCCGTTTTTGCAGCATGGAAAGTATTTTCAGTATTTTTGCCTTACTATTTTTCATCGGTAATTCCATTTTGTTTATGCCATTTTATATGAATGTTACAAACAAAATGGGAGACGATTTGGCAGATTATCTGGCCGAGTTTATTTTCGGTTTTGGACAATACCTTGCAGGCGGGGTTACTATACTATTGATTCCATACATGTCCCCCCGAGTGGCAAAATTCTGGAACAGACTTCAAAAAGTTGTTACGTTCATAGCTAGCAATTCTTCTAATACAGATTTTTCTGCTGTGCACCACAAAGCTCGCTTGGGAATTATTATATTTTTGTTCCTCAGTTGTATTTATGGTTATGTTTGTTACTACTATTTTAATCCAGAAATGAGAATTTACTATAATATGGATACCAATAAGTTTTACATGGCTGTAGTTGTGGGCTTCACAATCTTCTCTGCTACAATGGGTTACCATCTTTTGCATTGGCTAGCACTCTCGATTTTTGCAATGATAATCGAAATTTGTTTAGCTAATTTAATTCGGCTAGCTAGAAAGTTAGGTAATGAGCAGCAACAGGTAGCATTTCAGTTCATTGAATCAAATAGCAAAGAAGTTTCCAAACTAAAAATAACAGAGTACATAAACGCGTACTATGAATTAAATCGCCTCATAAGAACATTAGGAGATATTTACGGTGTTTACATAATTAGCCAAACCATTG
The DNA here is from genome assembly GCA_034694165.1 of Tomocerus mixtus. Lineage (NCBI taxonomy): Eukaryota > Metazoa > Arthropoda > Collembola > Entomobryomorpha > Tomoceridae > Tomocerus > Tomocerus mixtus. The sequence goes on from JAQFYC010005331.1 coordinate 6,975, forward strand.
CAATGATTACATTCACTGTTACAAATATTTATTTCTTGATATCCTATAATTACTCTAAATCCGACTCTAAATCCTATGTAACTATCATTGGAGCTATGATAGCCTATTTTTCATGGCTCTTCACACTTTGTTGTAGCGGAGATATATTGCAAGTTGAGGTAAGAATATTAAAAACATTATGAAATGGTAAAAATCACATAAAATAAGTTTTGCAAGAAAATATCTATTTTTTGCGGATCCTTAAATTGCTTCTAATTTTCTTATCTTTACCCCGAGCTTCTGTAATCCAGCTAATTTTACTCGTTATACAGTCCCAGAGATGTGGAAAAGCCTTACTGCAATCATCTGCTTTTCAATCCAATGCGGTAGAAACATTTTACTATTGAAAATTGATTCATTTTGACATTATTCTTTCTGATGACTTACTTTACAATATGTTTGCTTAGGTTCACTGTATGAAGATACATCAACTGGTGGCCCATCCAGTTGCCCTATCTGCTTTACAGCTATTTATTGTTGACAAAAGCCTTCTGACAACAGTAAGTCTATTTTATTTTATATACCTACTTATACCATATCTACATAATAATATGTTATAATTTGGTCTCGGAAGAATCTCATTAGAAGGTAAAAACTATGTTTCAGCTTGTGGGATCTGTCGCTACATATTGTATAGTTCTCGTCCAATTAAAAGAAAGAAGAAGAATTTTGCCTTATGGACCAAAACGTAATCCCCCAACTGCGAGACCTAATTCCACTTCCACTACAACTGATCGTTCCAATATTATTATGAATGGATTTACTTAATATTAATCCTGTAAACTCATAATAATCATTCATTATACTATTATTGGTATTTCCAATCGAAAAGGATTTGTATGCATTATACGTAGTATTTAAAATATTCAGTAGCCTAGTGCAAGTAGTCCGATGATACTTCGATGCAACTGCAGTTATTAAAATTAGAGAAGATAGATAAAGACGAACTGTTTAATAAGCAAAATACATATTATATTTATTTCGTTAAATACAATTGATCTACATTATTAATATCAGTGGGATATGCAGGAATATTCTTTATATAAACATATGGCTTCCTCTAAGTGGATATTTTGTTGGATATTTGGTGATAATAAAATAAATCCTCTCTTCATCCTAATCTGATAGAATATGACTAACACTTTCCGGGTACCAATCACTCCTCCATTTAGTTCTCATCATCCATGCATTTTGATCTTCGATAATTTTGTCCCAGTTCCATTTACTCTGATCCGCCTGGAGCTGAAGCAACACTTTCTTCAGAATAATAGGCGAAACTTGATAATAGCCTTCTTCGGCTGATCTTGGTGTTTCTGAAGCGGATTTGTTTGCAATTTCTTCATCCCTAACGGTCACATTCTTAGCATGTTGCTCGTGTTCATGTGGACCTCCGTGTCCATGTTTCTTACTCGTCTTCGTCGGATCTATCCCATATATCGAATCTACTGATGGGACATGAGATCTTAGGTCTTGTTGTACAATAGAAACTACCGATGGCACATTTGACACCTGTGCTGGATCAGCTACCTGGAGCATGTCAGTTAAAACTGAAGATTCTACTTCTGATGGATCCAAAGGCAGATGCCTGTTCTTTTTGAGATTTGGCTCGGATTCAACAAATTTAGTACCTCCTGGCCAAGCCTTTAAAAACAATCATTACCCTTCAATTATGTACATCTCTCTTTAAAGATATTTTTAATATATTTATGCGTACAGTGCAATTTAAGAGAATATCCGATGTCCTATGTAGCCGAGATCCAGGAGGAATTTTTGGGATGACGCATCGTCGTAACTGAGCTTTTTGCCATAAGCGTTTTTCAACCATGAAAAGATAGCTGGAACTTCGGACCAGGAATTGTACTTCTTTTGCTGCCAGTAAATGATCTTGTAACGTGCATTCTTTCATTAGAGAATACAATTCTCTCTCGCTTATTTCATCCTGAAATACATGCAACGCAGTTCTTAAACATGGGTCCAAATGTTTGTAATTTTAAACGAATTTTATATAAATTGATTATATATCTATCTACGTGTTCTCTCGATCTGCGAATCAAGTATTGCTGTGTATCAAGCACTGCAGCTACTTTGTTACGTCCAATACTATTGAAAATCTCCAACCCTTGCTGGTCGGTGGACACAAGGCGAACACCATCTTCCATCATCTCTTCTATCATCTCCACCCACACTTCTCCTCTTTTTAAGTCCAAAAAGTTTATTATAATTTGCATTGTGACCTATTGACGCAAATAAGAGCAGGTACAGATTACAGAGATGAATACAAGAAGAATACACGATTTCTTAAAGTTAAAGTGTCTCTTTATTAGCTTTGCCTGAAAAAGATGTTAACTTATTTTACAGTATGTACTATCATTCTCTCCATATTGACTGGATTGATTTCACAAATGTATGTTTAGTATGACATTAAGTTTGAATTCAATGCATATTAATTATAGCTTTTGATTACAATGCTTAGGTTTGGTTGGTTTCAGTAGAATATGTGAGTTGTTTGTACATAACAGGGAGTTAGAAATGTGCCTATAAGCAGGGTACTTAGCAGTTGGGAAGGAATGTAACTATAGTCTAATAAGTAGTAATCAGGTAGCGTAACTGTGTGTGTAATACATATTATGTAACGTAAATAAACAATAAATCTCAACTCTTAAAGTGTAAAAAGGTTTGTATTAAAATATGTAGAAATAAGAATTGTTGTTTTTCCTACCTGATTCTGAACACCCAGACCTCCAAATACAGTCGCTTCTGTATTGCTCTCCTCCGTAATCTTTTTTACCAGTAGAAATATTTTTGGTCTAACAGACGCTACAAGATCAAGACAAGAAGGGCCAGGATATTCCGATGGCTTAATTCTGCCTTTACTTCGCCTCCACAGACTAGTGAAGTTTCGTGCAAATTCTCCCATTAACGGTTTCTCAATGGCTGCAAAAATCAAATAAACATATTGCTTCAAAACAACAATAGCATCATTTTTCACAACTCCCATCAACACATTCAATTCAAATGGAAAGTTTCATTAATTCATTTGAATTCATTCGAAGATACAAATGTTTGCAAAACAATATTAAAGTGGAATGACAATACTTAGGCAATCAACACATAAATATACTTATGTAAGTGCTTGCATGCGAATACTTTTGTAGCAAAAAATTGTGTCAATGTATGCACCTAAACTTGCTTTAACTATCTGTAGTTATAAATATTCCCTATATCTGTTGCACAGGTAATGGTATAATTTTGCTATGATAAATCAGAAATGCTTATATCCCCTACGTATATTATTCTCAAATTATCATTTTACTTTACATCATACTCTAAGGTATTATTATACACTTAAGTATTAGATTAATATGTGTATACATAAGCTCTCAAAGTAGTTATTAATAATACGGTATGTGCAGTAGGTATGTAGTAGGCATGTAATAATAAACAAATACTACATCTCCAAATGCAAATACCACACCACATCACATACATTTACATAAGAACTGTAATAATGAGCAGATTTGAAGAATGGGAAAATAACAACAGTGCAAATGAATGATTTGATAGTAAACAGACAAGACACACACTTACAATAGGTGCTTGCACACACACAATAGATATACACAGATGTACCAATATTTTTACATATGATTCTTGCATTATCATTATATTCATCGCACAATTACCGCATGCATACAAATCAAACTACACACAACAGACATACATAAAGCCAATACTACATTTGTGTTTTATGTGGAATAAGCCATTGAAATTGAAATAAGTATGTATACATTTTGAAGCTTTAAGTGTAAACACTTGCCGCATGAATATACCAAAACCAAACACTGATATAATAATATAATTAATATGTATTACACATACAGTACAGTAAATAGCTGGGTATAACTGCTTAACTGGGTAAAGCAGGCTGCCTGAAATTCGCAATTAGCATTAGACATTAAATCGACAAAAAGGTGGCTACTCATCAGTATCAAATGCTACATAGTGTACTATGTATATGGTTGTAGCAGCATAATAATATGGAACTTGGTTAAAATGATTATTTTTAATATCGGGATGTGGCTAACCACATTGTAAAGCAAATACTTAAATAAATGCTACAAAGCAACTCAACAAAACGTTTCTTGCTGTCCTGATTTCCAGGAAACTGTTAATTCTGTAATTATTCGTTTAGCTATACATGTATAGCTATAGGTACCATACATACCCTATAACACCTAACTAAATAGTTACACAATATGTTAAGTAACAGCACTTGCTTTGCATAAAATATTTATCTGCTCTATTTATTGTAAACCCGTATTTAGAGTGAAAAGCTTTAGTGAAAGAAAAGCTGATTGATTTGCTGTAAAATATTTAGTTATATATTGTCAAAATAGATAAGTATAAGTAATTTTACACGTGTGCTACGTACATTGCTGCTAGATAAAAGAGTAACAGCACCCTCCGTGGCTTAATAGCTTTGTCAATATTGATCTAGTTTTTGAGTGATCATCATGTATTCAGAGTATTCATTATTAATTGAATTACCATGTCGTAAGTACATTAACACATTTTGCATCTGTATAGATACTATATTATTTTAATAACCTAGGCTTGTTAAAAACAAAAGTGAGTATTAATTGTTACATAACAAGATAATAGGAGGAATAATTGAAACATTGTGTAGTTTACCTTTAGATGTCGCAATTTACATATTATGAACATGAACACATAACACACAGTTAATCTCATCGTCAAGTATATCTGTACTCTTTAATTCTACACCCAATTACATCTAACGTCTAAACATACGAATAATCTGTATATATAGAAAGATCGCTACGCAATGTATAAATGCTCACTATAATGGTATTCATAAAGGACAGTCGAATTAGTAACAAAGGGAAAGCAAGCAAATGTCTAAATGGTAATCGTGTTTTCCAAACAATATATAAAACAGTGAGTGGTCACTTGAGCGTTTATTGTACTTGTGCACGCTCCTAATTGTATTTAGATTGAGAAAAAATCATCAATCAATTACCCAATAAAAATGTACTTATTGACAACCGATGACATGACGGAAGCTTAATATATAGGTACATAACATAATTCCATTTTCTAAAGAATTGAAAAGTCTTGTCTTGTCATGTCCTGAGAAACTAGCATGAATCTTTCGGTCTGTATTGCAGTATATGTGAAAAATAGTATTTAATACACAACTACTATCTTAAATCTTCTCTGCAATATTTTATGAAACGCACCACAATATAGCAAAGTACTTACACAAGATTGATTTACGGAAAGGTATCTCATACGTTATTGCATTATTATACTTACTCCCGTAGCTTATTTTTGCATACATTGCGCAATATTTAGTTAGAGAAATGTTAATGACCAGATCTGCATAATTCCTTAAACTATTTACATACATTCATATATATTTCCAAAAAAGTAGGGACATGCATAAGTTTATTTAATACATCACATACAGACAAATACACTCATAACCAATGCATAGTCCTTTTATACAAACTCCAAACCGAATTTTTACATACCTATATGACTATACGAATATATAAATTAATTTGCCGTAGTATTTACTTAGTTATATAAATAGCTCTCTTTAGTCAACTACATTTATAATTGCCCTATTTCTATCGTTCTTTTGTTTACTGTTGACAGATTTAGGCAGTTAATTTCACTGATTATTTCGAATTATATCCGATTTCGGCTTAACTGCACAGATTATCCACAAACTAAAGATACCAGTAAGTAAACAGAAGGGATGAATTAACTTAATTTAAGTGCCTTTACTTACCCTGTGCTCTAATCCGTCCGTATATCTATCGGATGCAAAAGAAATTGCATAATATTTTGAAACACAGAAATGTCAATATTTCGACATGGCGTCTATCAAAGTAGCTAACTAACATAACATGTCGTGTGTGTTCATCATTTCATAATCGTTCTCAAAGAGCCCATAAATAGAGTATACGTGCATATCCATCCCTGCCTGCATGTACGTATATCTATTGTGGCCAGAAAGAACAATGAACAAGCATTTTATCCTGTCCTTACTAAAGATTGTACAATTACGAATGGCAATTCATTCTAAACAGATTACTTGATCGTAATATAAAACTTTAGTGGGTAGGTGCTGTACTCGCTATTGGTACTTACACTAAATTAAATCAGATATCTATCCGTTGATACTGAGCTGCGATGATCATTTTTACACAATAAAATGCCAGTAAGAAACGACGCGTCATGACAGTTGCTCCAAGAAATTAATTACATTACTGCCATAGATCAAGCCTTAAAGTCTTAACTATGCTTACGATAATAACAATACCTAACTAAATTAGTACCCAAAGAAAAGAAGTGAACATTATTTAGTTGGGATATAATATCTCTATTTATAAAGACAGAATATTATACTTATATTTGTAGTATAAGGTATACATTCATTGTAGTAATTAATGCAGCTACTAATTGTATAGTTGTATAAACAACAGTAGTTAGTTAGTAAGTATGAGTTTAGAACACAAAGTATCTACCTAAGGACTTAGTACAGTACGTACTGTCTTCGCATTATTTAAATATAATCCATTCTACATACCAAAAAAATATTCTTCTGCAGTAGGGTACTGTAGTAAAGGTATTACAGACATATACAAATCCAGTAATACATTTGCTGGGAAAACAAGTTGTTCTATAAGTTCTATGTGCACTTGGAGAGTGGATACAGTATGTATTCTTCTATTATGCAATATGACCGCCACAACATTTGGACAACGTACTTTAAACCATCCTTAGTCATGTCTGTTGAATAACCAATTAAGGTTAATGAACAAGGTTACGAGGCTTAAGGTATTGATTACGTCTTCACCTTACCCTATACCTACTTGTTACCTATTTACTTCGTCAAATTACTAAATTACTCTTTACCCTTGCTTACTTTCAGTTTCCTAATGATAACTAATTTTAAAGCTACTGTCGTCAATGGAAATTCAGTGAATCATTTACTACTACGCTTTTTAATTTGACTCAGGTGCAGTCATTGCATTGTATAATCTCACACAATTACTTTTAGATGCACATTTGATTTGATCGCTTAATTTTTCTTGATTAATTGCTAATAACAATGAGTCAACAATTATATATTAATTCAAGCTTATAGAAGGTAAAATAACAAATGCACACATGTATGTGCTGTAACGGTTCAGTAAGAAAAGCTTAATAAAGTCTTTGGAGGACAGTTAAAATTCTCTGATGTTTATAACACAAAGGTAATCTATGCACAAACTAAGTTATTATGGCGAAAGGGCAGAGAACACGTTAAAATGACACAAAAGAAACCCACTAAGATAGTGACCAAAACGCGAACTAACCTTAATTATTCACCAATAAAATAATTAGATTCTTTACAACTTACAGCCCAGTACCATTTAACAGTGTACGGCAGATTGGAGATCACAGTGTTAATTAAAATAGTAAAAAATGCTTTTGACGAGACCAAGTATGTCCAAGTATACATAAACAAATGAAGAAGTGAAATCAGTCAAATACATTAGATATGCACATTGTTTCGATATACAAAACTACATAGTACAGTATAAGCAATTAGCAAGTTACGCAATTAAGCAATTAAACATAAGTTA
>JAQFYC010005332.1:0-14668 GCA_034694165.1 Tomocerus mixtus
TTACATTACATTTACTTTAGTACACTTCAAGTTTCTTGGAAAATACATACCCTGCCTGCCTGTAACAAAAATAATTCTTAAAGTAAAGGATTTTTCATGAGAAAGTGAAAACACGACATTTCATATTTACTTACGCAATTGTTTTATTTCTCCATTGTGTGTACCAAGTATGAGTACAAGTGTTTATATGTATAAGGATTAAAATATATTAGTTTTTGTTAAATATAGATTTCGTAATCTAATGCATAAATGGATCTTTTGGAGCATCATTTGTAATGCTAAGTGAATAAGCATCTACTGATTGTTCATACAGGAAAATAATCTAAAGCTCTGTGACAAAACCGTCTAAGACACATCTTTGGTGTTTACATGAAATTTTTATACAGTCTGTTGTACCAAACAGTAGGAATCTGTTAACTCAAGTTTTTCATACCAGCAAATGCATTTGTGAATATACATTCATCAAGTCGTACAATAAAACACGATAGCCAAAATTGAATCATGCAGAACAAAATTAACCTGCATTTATCAAGAAAAAATATGTAATTAAATATAAAATACAAATGACAAGTGTTGGAATGGAAAATAATACGGATATACAAAATGTTTAAGTGCGTGGGATAATTTATTTGTGAAGATCTTATGCGTATCATAATCATAGCATATTATGTGATCTAAATATTGTTAGTTTCATGAAATTGTTTAATAACATGGATTAAATGAAATCTGATCTGATTATTATCCACCTTCCGATTTAGAATTTTAGTTCATGAATTTTAGTTTCCACTTATCACCCCAGCGCTAAAAAGCGAGAAGAAATCTCACCAGCAGAGATCAGGAAGAATTGAGGATACAAAATCCCAAATATAGTTTTTCTGTAAAAGATTAGCCCCTAAATAGATAATCTTGATGATACACTACTTGCTTCTTTTACGTCCTGTGACTCTTCAACAAGAACAGGAAAATCATCTGACGGAGCAGCGTCAGCACTTTTGTGTCAAGTGTCACCGACGTCGACAAAAGCAGCGAAGAAAAGTTGAGCGATCGAGACGAATGTGGAAAAGCCTTCAACAACTGAAGATCAACTCGTCTTCTTCTGCTCCTGACTTTGACTCGTCTGGAAAACTTTCCTTTCACGCTAAAATATTCAGTTTTTGGAGAAGAAGCAGCGGAACAAAAAACTCTTCTTCACTATCAACAAGTGAACAAGTGAAGACGAACAATAAGAAGCCCTTCGTCGTTGCAAGAAAGCTCAAAAAGTTTATATACTTTTGTAAAGACTTTGCAAAGAAGAAATGAAGTAAGTACACATAACACATACACTTAGCACTTACAATCTCACAAAAATTACAATAGCATAGCTGAGGATTGAGGATAGCATGTTATTATATGCAGAATAGTAAATATCGTCAGTTTCAGTAATAATCGTAAGAGCAGTCAGTAATAAAGTAAAGTAACAAGTTTTCTTCCTTTGATCTTCATCAGTCAAGTTAGTCAAGTAATATGTAGGTATGTCTAATCAATTCAACACATCAGAGGGCAAATGGATATAAAAGATAATTACTTTAAAGACGCTGCATCTTGCACAGCGTGGATCTCTTGTAAGATGTAAGTGAAGAAGAAGAAGATGCAACAGACCACGTTAGTCCGGCAGACAAGTAACAACATCTTAAGCTTAACATAACAGGCAGCTGTGTGAAATCTCACTGTGAAAGAAAGGAAGAAACTGGCTGTTAATTCATTTATTCACTCAAACCGTGAATAAATTATTATTCTCAATGTTATGTTCATAGGCAAAATGCTTTTGACAAGCAAAACACATAGAATTCATCTTTAAACGCACAAAGGAACAAAATTAGGAAACGTAATGATAACTGGTTATCCCATTTCCAACTTTTTAAATTTTCCTTCTGACAGATCTGGAAAAGAAATTATTTGCACCATTCACCATTACAAATTTACATACCGTAAATACTGTGTTAGAGTCTCCACTCTTCTAGTATAATGAAATTCGAATACTATTCCCAGCAGGTACACTTTTTGAGACCGGAATGATATTAGAGGTCAAGGCTATAAGACTATGGCACATAGTGAGGCAATTAATGTTGTCACATCTGATATTATATTCTTCAAAACAACAAAAAAATTTAATAATATTCTATAAATATGTTTTTAACATTGCTAGTAAAAGGCTAGGTATTGTAAATTCCAACAGTGACTTTCAATTTCAGTGATAATTGTCTTAATTAATAATTAAGTTCCAGTTCAAGTTGTATTTATTCATGTGCTATAAACGAGTGAGTACAGAAGCTTCAGAGTACGCCTTTAGTATTGTTTTAGGATTTACTTTTAATGAAAGCTCGGACACATTAGAGGCATGGGTTATAAAAAAAACTTTTTTCACCTGTGTTCTCATAAAAGTATTTACGGTGTACACTTTACGGTGAAGATAGTTATATAATGTTACACTACACAAACACAAACACATTATGGTGTAGGGCCTATAACTAAGTTAAGGAAATATTACATTGAAAAACTAATACTAAATTTTGCCTGTTTAATTTGTTTTACAGCAGAAAACGGAGTCACTGAAAACGCCTTCAGTCAAATCAGTAGACAAACAAATTTTTAAATTTTCCCACTATCGTGCCACTGAAAAGTGACGAGCTATTCTTTGTATTACTTATGTACATGAGTAAAAATTAGGAGTAACAATGAAAACGAATAACAGTTCTGATTCTTCTGACAGAGGTGAACAAACAAGAAATCCGTCGCAATCAGAAGTATTTTCTGGAATTGGAACTCCTAATAAATTACTGAAAAGTAGTTGCGTCTCTCCAGAAGGGAAGCATTCCAGAATAAAATCCATAATGGGACTTTTCGGTTTAGGGAGACAAGAAGACTGCAATCTCCTAGGGACGACGACGACAGTGTCCTCGAAGATCGGGAGAGGATTCGAGGAGAAGCGTTTCCGGAAAAAGAGGCACGACTGTCACAAGTGCACGAACTCAGTTCCAGCCTCGTCGAACTGGACATTCCTCCTCGGTGTTTTTCTCAAGGGATTTTTGTTAATGAGTGTTGTGGGTTGTGTTGGAGCGACTATTTTCTGGTTTCACGTTCGTCTTACTACATTAGAGCAAGAAGTTTGGACTCTGAAAAAAGGAAATGCCAAGGCTCGGGTTAATAATGACTTTACGGGAAGTACTGATGAGTTCATGCCACCAGATTTGTCATTTTCTGATGTAATAATCCCGAAAGAGGAACAAGAGCTTCCTGAGATGAATGAAATGTCAAAACATAGTGGTAGCGGTAGCAGTAGAAATATAAACATCCATAGCCTTGCGAAACTTTTCAGAAACACTCAAAGGGTAAGAAAAGAAGGAACTTCATTCTCTAATATTTACTATCCTCTGCCTGCTACCCCATTCACTCTATCTAATGTAACAGCTATATTAACCTAATGTATATGTGTACTAGGGGTATAATATATTATGTGGAGGTGCCTTATCTACTATAGTGACCTTAATAGTGTCGGTGGTCTCTCTCTATTCTAGTCCATCTTTTCAACTTAAAAAGGCTCTAGCTTCCAAAGCAGTAAATGCAACCCAAAATAAATTGGTTGGATTTGTGTTAACATTTCCTAAGCAGAATTGAGTTCTGGGAGGTAAAAGTTGATAAATTAGTGAGTTAGTGCGTGGGATTTGACATATTTAGAGGACTACATTTCCCACTTTCACTTTATGGAGATTTTATTGTGGACACTAAATTGTTTTTCAGAAATTGTTGCACAATATATGGCATACTTATTTATTCATGGATTCTACCATACCACATTTCTTCGTACTTTGGCAGTTTTGGAATATTCCGTATATTTCCTATTGTGAAAGTTTTGGAATATTCCACATTTCATATTGAGAAAGTTATGGAATATTCCACATTTCATATTGAGAAAGTTATGGAATATTCCACATTTCATATTGAGAAAGTTTTGGAATATTCCACATTTCATATTGAGAAAGTTTTCAATATTCCACATTTAACTTTAACTTGTATATTTATCGATTTTCTTAAATTGGAATTAATTGATTTTACTTGCTGTTAACGTCTTTATATGCGCTTTAACTCTAATTTTGTTCAGTTTAATATTAGAAGATGAACCCACGATAAAATTAGTCTCGTCTGCCTCTTTAAATTATAATTGTAAAAAACATTGCAGAAAATAACACCACTTTTTATAAAAACTTCATGTATACATAGTATAGTAGCATTTCAAATAGAATATTTTGTCTATAACACTATGCCAAATGCCAAATATATTGCAACCCCAGCTACTTCTTCAAGAGCAATATTTTTGAAGGCATGGACAGATAAAACAGCAATAGCGTGACACAAGTCAACTTTGTGTTGGGTTCAATTTAGCTATCTAACCCGTTTTCTTCTCTGGCAGCTACCTAATCTAAAGTAACGAAAGAAGTCTAGCTATTACTATCCCATCCTTTTAAGTGCTTTCTCTCTGTGCTCACATTTAATATATTGTAGAAGTTAGAGTAACACTAAGGAAGAGCCATAAGTACTAAGGAAGTCAGCCAAGTCTATATTAGACGGGACTGCAGATGAACTCTGGCTGATATCCTTCAGTCCAGGTCTGGCCAGGAGTTCCTGGAGTCAGTATTTCAGTATGTTATGTAGTAATGTAGACCTAACACAAAAGGTTACTAGCACCAATTTACTCTGGTGGATTTACTTTAGGAGACGTAAGTAAACCATCAGTGTTTCACTTATATTTATATACCTTTGTGCCTCTAGTGGCTATGTGTGGTTTGGTTGTGTTGTAGTTTATAGTTGCAGTCGAAGTCCATGGAGAATTATCAAAAGAATCTTTGCCTCAGCTGTGTAGTATAGAAAAACATAATTTTTTACATGAACATTGAAAGCAACAGTACCTATTCTCTCTGTATGTAAGAAAAAGTTGTGTTCAGAGTAGCTACGCAATAGAAAAAGTGTATCTTGCGTTTTTTGCTTAAAGAATGTATATAAAGATAGCAAAGAACATAAATGTGTACTGTGTATATGATATATGGCCTTATATATGATGAATATTGCAGGAAAAGTTGATCCTGTGTAAATACTAATATTTATGAATGAACAAATCTGTCGCTTTGTCAACTTTGAACTTTCATGTACAATATCTTTTCACAGTGATGTGTGTTCTTCACAACTCGGCCTGCCCATGGTCCTTTACTCCTTTAGCTTTGGCTTTAGCCTTTTTGGCGTGGCAAAGCAAATGTAAAAATGTAATCCGCAGAGTAAACTTCTCGTGGTACTAAACTGTGTGTGTTGTATGTATTCTTATTGCAATGGGGTTTTCTGTGTGCATTGCACTAGATGAGTGTTTGGTTTGGCTGGGTTTATGTGCCTACAACCTACAACCTACATACCATTTACATTAGGTTATGTTAGTTTGACTTTGCTGGGGTTGACAAAGCCATAGTTATGTTCTTTCATACATAGGATGCATGTTAGCTTTAAGAATTGCACTAAAGGTGAATCAACTTACGTCAGGTCGGGAGTCGGGGCTCGGGCCTCGGCACTAGAAAAACTCGGTTGAATTTGACTGACTTTTTCTGAAAAGTCAGAAATGTAGAAAAACGCTGGGAAAACATTATGGAAAAAGGGAATGTGTTCTACAGTAAGTTGTAAGTTGTAAGTTTGGTTTATGTACTGTAGGTAGGTACATGGTAGTAGGTATAGTCTAATGTGTGTGTGCAAATCGGCCATAGGTAAGTTAAGAAGTGTACTAAAGCCCTTATAACCCTTTTCTTAGGGAACCGCACTACTTTAGCTACTAATATTGCACAAACGTACGTAACGGTAACAGCTTACTAAAGTAAACGAGCAGAAGGAAGGAGATTTTAACATTTTGTGCTGCGTATGTAGAAAAGGGAATCTTCTATAGCTACTTGTGCTTGTACTTTCCACTAAAGCAAAGGCTCCCAGTAAAATACGCCGAAAAACTTTAAATTTATGGAAGGGGAAAGGAAATAAATCACCCTTGGGACATAGTACAGTACAGTACACCAGACCAAACTAAACCACAGTACCTATGTATATGAATGGTACACTTGTATCTTTTATGTTCTAGGGTTGTAGTTTGGTGTTTCGGTAGTGTTTTGTGTAGCCACTTCTGTTATGTTATAGTTTTTGTTTTTTAAATTCTGTCCTGTTTTGAGTTGACTTGTCTTCCTTCAGGTTTCGTGTCTCAAGAGCACGCAACATATTATTATCCTTCTTTGTGCTTTAGTCAAAGAGTAACCAAAATATGTAAGTAGTAAGTAGGTAGGTATATATTTTAGCTGCTATTAATGTGACATCCTTGTATGTCTTAAATTTTCCTTAACAATGTGTACAAAATCTATACCCAGAAGAAAAACTGTAAAAGAAAACAAACAATGAAATTCAAACAATCTAATAAATAAGCCTGGCTACAATACAAAGTTAAGGAATGTTTCCTTAATAGACGATTTTCTAGCCTTTGAATGCAAATTTTTCTTGTTTTCCTCCCAGCGTGAGTGCCGATATGTGTTTAACCGTTTAACGATTTGGCGATCAACGTGAGTTGTATCGAGATCGTGAATTACTTTTATTTGCATTGCAAGATGTGACATTAAAGTAGTTAAAGTATTATAGTATTGTACTATAGACGTGTTTCTGTAACATTTAATAGAAGAACAATGTTTCTAAGTTACAGAATAACTGGCTCTGAATTCTTTGCACAGGATTTTGCTAAACTACAGTTAAAGATGCTAATCTTTGTGTATGCATGTGCTTACTTTTATTTTCCATCGCAACAAAATTCAAACTACCTTACATACAATGCAGCTATGTATTGCAGATTTGCCTCTTTTGGAAAGAATTGTTTGTTTCTCCGTTTATTTGCCAATTTAGTGGAATTATAGAGAAAAAGCTACTTTCTATGCGTAATATATGTACATAGCTATAGTTACTGTATAGTACTTATAGCCAGTTTACGAGATTACTATATTTACGAGGTTGAGAATGGACGAGCGAGTGTTTTATGATCTTTGTCGTTTGTATTTAGTAGTAGGAAATAGTAGAAACAGTTTACATAGGTACGTTAAACTTAATTTCCTTATCGTTAGTTGTTAGTTCGATTGCCTTTTCCTGCAGAGCGACACTAATGACAAAGACTCCCGCATGTTGCAGAATGAAAATTCGTGTGGGGAAGTATTTACTACTTATATAGTACATGCATAATAGTAGGCAGTAGCTTTTGGGTTTGTCTTATCCTCGTGGAAATCATTTGATTCTTTATACCTACGTATTTACTATGTATGTATTTAGTAGGTATGTGCTTGAGTTTGACCACGTTTTGGGAAGTTAGATAAGATGTCTGTCTGTAAACTAATCACCCCTCGTAATAAATATTCCACAGAAGCACAAGCGTTTCATTAGCTGAAGGATTTACAGTTCTATTCGATGTAGTAAGTGGACTCCTTATTATTCTCCCTTCCCCACTCAATCTGAATCCTGCAGTTGCAGTGAAAATTTACATCATTGTAGGAAGTGGAGAAATTTAAAGGAATTTAATACTGATAAAGTGGTATGTAATGTAAATTGTAATTGCACAGAGTAATTACGGTTGAGGACTGAGGAATGGGAATAAATCATTTGCAGAGTGTATGTATAGTTTATATATCTGTAGTTGTATTAATAATTTGTTTTGATCTCGTTTTTAAAGGTGAAGAGACGAGTGGATCACAGTACTAGCCAACAAAGAGAACGCCCTAATTTTGGGAACGCTCATGTGGAATTCATAAATTCGAAATTACGGGAAGAAATGGAAAAAGGTGGAGGAAGCGTGGACGGCCAGACATCACCACATCACCACCACCACCAGCAAGAAAACAATCCTAATGCTAATTCCGGAAATGAAGAGGATTGGGTTTGGCTCACGTCCTACTCCCGGATACCTGTGAGCAGAATTTTTATATTTTATAGATGGTAGACAGATTTAATTATTAACACACCACACCACAAATATCTACATGTGTTGATTTATTTTTACATTAACTTAAGTAATAGGTAGTACGACAACGTTAATGTCTTTACGTAAAAATTGTCCAGCATTATGATACGTGCACTTTCAGTGGGCAAGTAATTTCTGTATACTGCTCAGTGGATGGGCACTGCGAAAGCAATGTTCCAGTACAGAGTGTGGATTGGGATACAATCTCACTGACTCTTTCCAATGCTCAAAATTGCCTAAAGCGCATAAAATGCTCCAAAAATACCCTAAAACACTTATGTAGATCAAATTAGGGGATTTATTTAGAGTGCTCTCCACATGAATTATATCAATGCGTACCTACAGAAATTACCTTACCGATTACCCGTATCAGTTAAGGTCTTCAAAGTTTTGTCAATATTTCTTTGGACTTCATCATCATCGTCATTGTTGCAATCAATATTTTTACTGCCTACACTACATATAACAAAAGGAACAGATTTCTATTATACTCAGGACATCAATTGTTTCTCACAATATTTTTTCATCCTATACTATACAAAAGCATATACACACGAATTGCACATAGGTATTTATGTATAGTATTATACTTTATACTAGTAATATAGTTATGCAAGTCTACAGGTTGCACGTTGTACTCAACTCTTTTCTCAGCTTGCCTCTACTTGTACAGATAGTACAAAACATATACCAACGAATCTCAAATTAATACCATTAGCTATTTATATTCCGACGTGCATCGGGTAGAAAAGAGTGATTCTACAGTACAAATTACATATAGATAGAATTATCAAAAGAATATTGATGATACCCCATGAGAATCTTCATTCTTTATGCTGACGACAGTGTTATTGATTTATAGTTTTGAGGTGAGACACTCATTAACACTGAGGTTACTTTCTACCGCGTGTAAATGGTTAAGCAGACGACGACGACATGTCTCTAGTATTAAGAGAAATCACGTTCACTTTGTTTTGCTAAGCACTTAGCAATTATTATTAGCATTATTATTAGTACTATGAATGAGATGGGATGACAATAACGAGTATTTATGTCAACAGTAATAATCATCGTAAGTAAATGCGTATGGATACAAA
Organism: Tomocerus mixtus; assembly: GCA_034694165.1. Lineage (NCBI taxonomy): Eukaryota > Metazoa > Arthropoda > Collembola > Entomobryomorpha > Tomoceridae > Tomocerus > Tomocerus mixtus. The sequence continues at coordinate 9,145 of JAQFYC010005332.1, forward strand.
GACAAAGACAGAGGAGGTTAAAGTCCTTTCCTATATACACAATATAAGATAATATACACAATATAAGATACACCTACTATATTAAGAAACATTAATATTTGCCTAAAGATGCTTGGTAAATAATATTAAGTGCTGGCATGCATTATTGGTACGTATATGTATTATAAAACTATTTCCATCTCGTTGCTCATCGCAAATCACCTGTGGTGAGATAAGATGATAATAATATTAGGTATTTCAATACACTCCCTTTGTCCTATCTGTATATAGTGATATGCATAAGCTGTTTGTTGCAGAACGACTCACGAAGATCATTCAAAGTTTTCAAAGTATTATTTTTGTGTCTACAGATAGTAGAACATGTGTAAGAAGTTTTCTTATCCTCTTGGTAATCAAAGAAAGACGAACATGGTTCTCACAGTATGAATTATGAATTAAGAGTTATTCAATTCAAACTACATCTGACAGAGATGTAGCGCTAATTGCATGCGAGTGAGTAATAATGCTGTCTGCATAATTCGATTTATTATCTCCTCCATGCGGGTTTATCAAACAGTTGGCAATTATCTTATTGAATCTTAATCGATTAGGTTGGAGTTGGACTGCATCTTTCTACGTATCTCTGTAGACTCACATTAATAATAAATATCTACATGAATGTATTTACATACATCAATTATGTGTACCTGAATGAGATTATAACTAATGTAACTAGTTTTTGAAGGCATGGCCAATGTTATTGGTTTTCCGATTCACAAATACAACTAGATACATAACTACATTACAACAATTGTTAATTTGTTATATCTATAGTTAATATCTAACGCAAAAATTGTAAAAGAGTAATATTTCCTGTTGCCTGAGAGGTCATCATTCTTAAATGCACATATTTAAAATTTAAATGTAAAGTCATTCGTAACTACATTTACCAATATACCGTATTTTATGCATTCTATATTTTAAAGCAATGAATTTCATATCGTTGTGTGTAACCTGAGCAATTTCGCAACAAAGCGGTACTTAAATGATGCACATGGGGTCCCATATTATGTAAAGTAGTGTAATGTACTTAGGTTCGAATAAAATTTATGCACTAAATGGACATTTAAAGGTAGAACTTTGCAAGCCATTAGTAATCTATACTCATAAGTATATTTATTGCAATAAAATTAGTACATTGTTGAATGCTTTGTAATAAGTACCTTGACCTTTATGAACAGTTTAGGTTTTAGCTTTAGCATTTACAAGTTATATTATTTTATTAATTAATTAAGTAACTAACTATCTAGGTGCAATGTAAGAATATAAATAGTTTTCCAAATTAAGTTTTAAAAGTTTTAAATCAGTTTAAGTCCAAATAATTAAAATATTAAGTTCAATATTAAATGTTACATCCATTAAAATAGGTGCATAAAACTTCAAATCTTTTTTGTTATAAAAACAAAATGTTTACTTATATCAGTAGCTGAAAGTGATTTGAATGCTGTAAGCAAAAGTAAACGTTGCAACAAGAGAATTCCATGAAGGTGTTTTCCATGCGGGCAATTAAAAGCATGGATGATCGATTAAAAACACAATTGTTTTCTAAGTTATGAAGACGAGAAGGGAGGGAGAAGTGAAAAAAAGTTGTAGTCTTTTGTTCCATGAAGATGCTAAATATGATAAGACATAAAAAGTGGGATAGATGTAGAGACACTTTTGTGTTGTACTTTGTACATACAAATACATAGTTGTAGTAGATGTAGACTAAGAAATGATAAATAGTATTAGATGTTCATGCTTTGTATTGTTTGCAGGAACAATTAGAAAAGCAAGCAATAAAAACTAGTGGGGAGCCTGTAATGGTTGTAATGTAATGAAATGCTCATGTAGCTACCAAGATTTATGTGAAAGTGCTACAACGAATTTTTAAGTAAATGCTAAAGTTTCTTTGTTAATGTGTTAACTCATTTCTTTACTTTACTTTACCTGAGGTGCGTTTTGCGTTTTAGTTAGTAAGTAGTGTTTTGAATTAATATTTAATATATTATGCCTTGCATTATACATTTCTGTAGTAGGTACTTTGGTACTTATACATAGTGCAGTAATAATGAAGGAATTCTCACTTTTTGTTACCATATAAAAGAAAAATGAAAATAATATACAAGAAAAACCTGTTGACAATTTATGGACATGGATTTTAGTTTGCTAAGCGTAGATATTGTTACACAGGGCTGCAATCTACATACGTAGAATGCAATAATATTCTTTGTATTGTACAGTACACCCTTTCTATTGTATTTATTATTACTTTATTACAATCCATTGTCATCTTTTGTATTCCAGTGCAGAATATTGTATTCCACCTGTCAGTTATTCTGTCTGGGTAGTTAATATATAGGATTTTAAAATGCAACACCTTTGTGTTTACTATGTAATTTAATCGTCTTAAGTGGAAAAGGTTCTAGTGCCTAGTACAGATTACATTACATAGGTAAGTATCAGATGAATTACATATTTCCCGTCCCAGATTTTACACATATATTTATGTATGCTAATTCTAGCGGTTGGAGTTTGAAGATTTGCCAGTGTTATCGTATCCTGTTTGTTAATTGGCAGATCTGTTTTGTACTTTTGTAGCTATGTAATGTACCTATGCATACTATTAGTATATTTATTATACTTTGTATTTTGTAGTGTGTAATTACAATTCAATATTCAATACATAAATACATAAATAAGCGTTACGCACCAGTGTAGAAATGCAGAGAGGAAGGGTACGCTAATAGGCTGTAAGCTAAGGTGTAGACTCTAGTGCAGAAAAAACCGGATCATAATATTACTGATTAGCATTAATATTAACATAGGATTTCTTGTAGGTACTTGTGGGTTAGATTGTTAGATCTTCTTATGAATTGAATTAAAAGATAGACATAGGAAACATAAACATCTTATTAACAATAAATACTAGTTACCTTTGGCTGAATTTGAATGTATGAATGCTAATAAGAATAATTCATACCTATCATATCAGTTTTTGGTAAGATTTTTTTACAGGTGTGCATAATATGGATAACAAAACATTTTGCAGGGAAGGAAGGTAGACAAGAAGCTCAAGGGTCTGTCGCATACGTAACTATTTACTTCAAGGCCATAAACTACTATTGCCATTATTTTTAAATAATATATTAAACTATAATTACATCAGATAGCTATCATTGCGAGCTTCATTTTGGGTTTGAATTGTATATTACATATATATATCCAGGTTCTGATTGTAGTCATGTATTTTCGCTAATTCCTAGACAATAACTGGCATAAAATTGTCATTTTTCGACAATAATAACTAAGTTTTAGCGAATTTTTAATGTGTTAACCTGTAACTGTAAATTTTAGCATTTAACAACGAGTCGCTTAATTAATGGCGATATTTCAGTTTTTTAAATTGTTTTATTTACAGTATAATTCAGACATCTGTATGTAATAATTTTTAATTCCTGTTAAATACTTAACGAAACTTTATAATTTGCCTATTAATTACTGGAACTGAAGATATCATGTCATTTACCTGTGTTGTTCGATTACCTATCTTACCTGTAACACATATTAAGCGTTTATGGTTGGGTAAGGTGTAGTGGTATCCCTCGATTCGCATTTTGCAAAATGAATGCATTAAATTGATATATTGAATGTAATGAATATCAAAGAAAAAACTGGATCGACGAAAGTAATGTCCTTAATGTGCTTCACTACACAGTAGAAGTAGATAGTGGAGTAGACTGTAGACTAAAATGATTTGATGGTTTTATGTAGTAGTTTCACCAGTCAATTGACGTGTGTAGTAGTAAAGTAAAGTAAAGGGAAAGAGTTTCACTTTCAGAATTGAATTAGATGAGAAGATGAAGCTGAGAACTAAAGCTACCGCTTCGCCTGCCTATCTTGAATCTTGGGCTGAGATTTCTTACCTATACGATATACGACGTTATATTGTATGTTACGTGCTACAAGTTCGGTAAACGGTAGCTATGTTGAATTAGATAAGGTATAAGGTAGTTAAGTTAGTTATGTTCATGTATAACTAAGTTATGTTCCTTCATGTAGATGGAATGGAGTTGAATTATTATATGTAGCTGTAGCTGTGGCAAAACTAGTCCTAATAGAAACGCGGGTGCATAAAACAGAAAAGTATTTCTATTAGCAGAATTGCAGTGAATGTAATGCTGCCATGTAATGTAAGTGAACTAAAACGGCGGAGGTGAGTAACGAAGACTAGTTACAGTTACAGTTACACTTTTAGGTTACGTTACGTTACGTTAGTAAGGTCCACTATAAATAATCGACTCTGCAGACTGTAGACACTTGACACTCAGGTATTTGGCAATATTTTCTCCAAGTGCTCTACACCCGTCATTCTGCGTTACTTTATTGCCTGAGCATGCACTGCATTTTCCATCAAATTACATTATATAATATAATACGAAGGAAAGAACTAGGTAGCTAAGGCTATGTTGAATATTGAATTAAACTGGAAAATACTGACTTTGTTAGGTAGGCAAGGTAGTAGGCAGTAGGTAGCTTTAGGAAAGCAAAGCTAAAGTAATGATATCAATACAAAAGTAGAGCTACAACCTACAACTACATAAAATATTTTATATATTGAGTTGTGTAGATACTGTAGGTACCAAATGCAATAAACGGAGCATTTAACATTGATTCACAAATCAATGTCTTTTATATATCTGTAGTAAAGGTTTCCTTTCTTCCTATTCCTTTATATTTCATGTACATACATAAGTAATACATATCTATGGCTATAGGCAGCTTTTAAAACGTTTTTCTAATTTTTCGCACTACGCTTTGTGTACAATAGCGATAATATTCTGGAATCGCACTACAGTGTGAAAAGAAGTAAGACAAAATGTATGGCTTTGGCTTGTATGTATAAGTACAGTGCAGAAGACGTAGAGGAGAGTTCAAGCTGTATGTACTTGTCGATAAAGCAACGAACTCGCCAGATCTGATCTCAGTTCTGCAAAGAATTGCTGAGCAGAACTACTAAATAAAACTTGATACATATAGATGTCTTACCTACACTACACAGGGGCCGTTTGATAAAAGTATGCTTTATATTTATGTATAGTGTGAGTGTGGTAGTGTCTTCTACGTTTTAATAGAAAGCTTGTTTCTGTCTGGTGCAAGTCTCGACTCTACTTTGAGTCTCGGAATTTTATCGTCGCCTATATAGCAAAATCGGCTAAGAAACAATTTTGCATATAGAAGCAGAATCTACTTGGACACGATTTTACATGCAAAATCTGCTAAGACACGATTTTACATGCAAAATCTGCTTAGACACGATTTTACATGCAAAATCTGCTAAGACACGATTTTACATGCAAAATCTGCTGAAACACGATTTTACATGCAAAATCTGCTAAGACACGATTTTACATGCAAAATCTGCTGAAACACGATTTTACATGCAAAATCTGCTAAGACACGATTTTACATGCAAAATCTGCTGAAACACGATTTTACATGCAAA
>JAQFYC010005333.1:0-14665 GCA_034694165.1 Tomocerus mixtus
CGTTGATTGTATAGTGAACGTGAGACACAACTATAGAGTACCTTGCCTCTAAAATCACACTTGAGACGGAAGTCCCCATATCAACTTCTTTTTTGTTTCACCTACCACGTACCATCGACGAATTGACTGAAATATGCGATCAATCGACCACACCCCCTCGAAGTTAGGTATATGTTCCACAACACAATTTTCTTTAAATTGAAACATATGGCAAGTTTGACTCGCTCCAAATTGGTGGAAAGGAGATGACAATCCTAATAGGGAATCCTAATAATATGAATCTCAAGTTATTTCAAACATGGTGTACTGTGAGATTTTGGGTGAATTACCATTTCCATAAACCATCGCTATTAGTGCAAACGACATACTTTCTCCTTTTGAAACAATATACATACATACATATATGTTCTCCTAGCCTGTCCCCAAGTAAAACCAAACTCAATTTCACCGCAAATATTCCAAAAATACTTCTCTAGTAGACTACAAATATGAAATTTACGAAATCCAATGACAATATAATGTCTATTATTTAATTTATACTTTTACAACCCGGCTATTGCCAAATAACACGACTTCATCATTTGAATATAATTTCATGGCTCTGTACTTCATTCTTGTAGAATTTTGTATGCCACATTCATATTCGTAATTCTGAATGGGTTTCGTTGTCGCAAAACTTAAATATACCTAAAATGTAAAAATAATACAATTTTGCAACAGAAAAGGGGCGGGCCTGAGCTAGTTACCCCTAAACAATTATGTGTATCCCCATTTATTCGTCTTTTACCTTTGTCTACCTATTAGGTTCCCACATCTGTATCTGTAGTATCATCTTCTCCGTGTACCCACGCAACTAACAACCTTCGCGTCCACTTTGATAATCCCGTTAACAAAGAAAAGTTTACAGTTTGCGTAAAAGTAATGGACTTCCTATCTCCGTATTGGTCAACCCGTTTGGTAGAATGGATTGAACTCCTGAACATAATGGGTGTACACAAGATTTATATTTATTATCTTGCAATTCATCCAAATGTCGGAAAGGTAATATATTCTATTACTCGGTAATTTATTTCTTAATTTTGGCAAAATAATTACTTATTTTTGGAGTGTTAAACGGATTGTTTGTTTTTTAACACAGGTTTTTAAGTATTATACAGATCAGGACAAAATAAAAATTATCCCCTTGGCTTACCCTGAACATTTTCCAAATGAACCAGATCTCAGTCGCACTTATTTAAAAAGGAAGGTGAATCATCCATACTGATAATAAAACTGAATTTCCATAGGCCGGCCTGTTTTTTGTGGTAGTAACTCATTCAAATAAGTATTTTTAATTATTATTATATTTATTGCTTGTCAGATACCAGTTAAAAGACAACACGAGATTATTGCTGATAACGATTGTTTATACCGCACTATTTACAAATACGATTACATGTCATTACTGGATATAGACGAGGTAAAATCACTTCTTGGCAACAATTTTTGCATTCAATTTAAAAGTTCGTAAAATTATAAATGTGTTTATTAGATAATAATCCCACATAATGGAGCATCAAATTGGCCCGAATTGGCGTCAATTTTGGAAACCAGCGTAGAGTATACCAAAGTTCCCAACTCATCGTCTTTTGTATTTGAAAATGCAATGTTTTCCCCAGATACACCACAATATAAAGAGGAAACGCAAAGTATCCCAGAATATATGCACATATTACAGGTATACACGATTTTTTTGGAGGTAAAATAGCGTTTATGAGATAGAGATAGAATGTAAATTATATTCTGAATGAAACATAATGCTTATTTAGGTACGATAAGGTAACGTGTATAATTCAACAAAAATAGCTCAAAAAGTAAATAATACAGACAGGCCTATATATGTCATATATAAAATATATGTATTATTATCTCTATATGCACCACATGTAAGGTGATCACTACAATATCATATAATATACGCTCTGAATGCTGAACATTTTCTGAAATAGGACAAAAACCCGACCCGATATCGGATCTGGTAGAATACCTGATTCGGTTTGTGCTTTATATTTCATTAAACTTCATTGTCTTCACATTAATTGGCATTAGTAAATTATTTAACTTATACAAATGTAAAGTTTAGTTTCCCAAAATTTCGCTGCGTTAGTAGAAATTCCGACGATCAGAAAACCCACACCCAAAGTCGTGTGGAATATTATACTTACATCTCTATGCATAGCAGGTACATGTATATCTGCAACAAAAATAGATTTCGTATATATACAAGAAAAATCCAGTTAGATTTATGGCTTTTGCGACAAAAATTACCTGTATAGATATACGAGAGCGACGAGGGGAAATCAGATAAGGCTGGTTGGTTACTTTATCGTACCTAAATTAGAATTATGTTTCATATTTAAATCATATGCTGCGACTGCTTATGATTGCGCTGTAAATTGTTAAAAAATTTAAATATTGCATACCGTAATGGAGATTACCATTAACAGAGTCACTTTTCTTTTATATATAGCACACAAACAGTAGCAGTAAAGGCGCTGGTAGAGGAATTAAAAGTTTCCACCGTCCACAATTTGTACTTTCATTTGACAACCAATTTCCTTCAGATTGCCTTGCAACGTGTTCAAGAATCTATGTGGACAAGACCGACGGAGTTCTACACCACTATCACACGAAAAGTGCAGAAGGGATAGTAGTAAAGAAAACCCAAAAAATAGAGTATGTCACTGATGACACTGTTTGGAGATGGAAGGATAAACTGATTATGAGAAGCAATAAAACCTTGACATATCTAGATTTAATTTATTAAGACACCGTTGTTCACCTGACCTAGGGTTTCTAAAGAGCTCATGTCCGCGGTTGGCCGACGATAACTTGAGTATCAAAAAATACATTTTAACCTCGGATGTATTGGGTTGGGACTTGACACTGGATGAGTTCGTTGGCCAGGCAAATCGTTCAAATGGATTAAAATATATTACTTGCTAAAGTGCAAAAATTTCTTTGCAATATAAAATTTGAACCAAAAATTATGGCAAAAAATATATGTATTATGTTTGTAGATTTAAATTGTTTACGATATAAATAGAAGTGTAACTTGAGTACAAAAATGTAATAGCCAATTTACCTAAGTGTGGATTGAAGGACTACTTAAATATATAATGCATCCTAAATTATGTTTAACTTGCAGCCTTTAAAAAATATATTTCTGTTTCCATCAAAAATTTTAAACAAATATTTTCCGCCGCAGATAATTTGTAGTAGTAAAATATTGTATAATAATTTCAGTATCTAAATATTTCTGATTAAAACATAGATCCAGATCTGGATATTCTGGACAGATCTGTCTGGACTCTGGACTTCTCATTCCTAGCACCGTATACTTCACAACAATTAAAACATTGCCCCGTGAAAAATATTAAAAAATTACTGATTTCGCAGCCAAACACGTAATTTCTGTATTGTCAAAAAAAAATTACGAAAATGTGTCGAAACAATTTAAAATTAGTAAAAATATTCCAATACTTTATCAAATTAGTCTAAACTTGTCAAAATTGGTCAACTAAACGACATATTTTTCAATGTGGCAAAATGTGCCCAAATTTTTCAAAATTAGACAAAATTAGTAATAATTTTTCTAAATTTGCAATATCTAATCAACAATTTTCAATATTTTTCATTTTAACCACGCAGACAATCGTGAACTTGCCCATTCTTGGTTGGTTTCGTGCACTGCTGTGTTGAATTTTGTATGCATCGCGATGAATCGTTTTGTATGCCTTCATTGTATCGTATTTAGACTGCGCAGTGCGCATACTAGATATAATATATTGTACTGCATTATATGGAAGTTATACTTGAAATCGTATAATATATTCTGGTACTGTAAAAATTATTGCAAATTGTAATTGTAATAGATAAGAGTAAGGGACGTACATAATTTTACATTAATAATCTGTGCCAGTGCCTTTTATAATTAGTTCAATAATAATTTGGGAGTGATTTGAATATTGAAGTTCATTGATATTATTAGATTATAAAAGATAACTTGCCATGTGCTATAGGCATTCGTCGAGCGCTTTCAAAAAAATTCTACTCATTCAATCAATCAATATAAAGATATTCTGTGTTCTTCAATGGTGACAGCATGACCCATAGCATGCAAGTATATAGCATACATGGTCCCTTATAATCTATATCACGTCACAAATAAATCCCACTTCCATTTCATGTAGTCGGCCTGTGCTGTGTATGTAAATAATTAATGATGTGAAAAGGACTTAACTATAACTATTAACGGACTACGTAACGTATTTGACACTCCGCATATTATAAATGTTGTAATTATCTACAAAAAATGTCATGCCCCACATTAAATTTTCGAACCAGTGAACACCGATGTGCCTGCATCATATAATCGTAATGCATGATTTGCTAATAGTTATCTTTTTTGCGACCTTGCTCAAATAAACTGATAAAAAATACAGAATTATCAATATTCTTGTGCAACTACAATTGGGCATGAACAGTGGTGGCTTAACACCTGCTGTGTGCACGTGGAAGAAACTCTTGCTTACTTATTCACTTATTTGTTACAATTATCTATAGCCGAATTGGTTTGAAGGCAATACATCACTTTGATAGATAATGTCTACTAACCATTAATACAGGCTTTCTAGTATCGTAAATAAGGTGACCTACATAATAATATATTATTATATTATAGATAGTATATTATAGACCTACATAGGCGGTGATACACAGGCTCATTGTTGTAGTTCAAATCAGCGCAGCGGGTGCTTTTTTAAAATCTTTACAAAGTGCCTTACATATCAAATCACGTCAAAATTAAAGACAGCCCAACACAGCACAGTACGAAACAAATACAAATGTCCGAAAGGCGTGGTAAATTATGTAGGTAGCAAGGGATCTCATCCGGGTGGGCGGCACTCCTAAATGGAGCATGGATCTCATCCTCAAACAGGGGCTCACAATTGCAATCGGGGTAGTAATTTATGTTGGAACATGTGAAAAATATATTTCAGGAGGTCATGAAATTTTTGAAATGATAGGCAGACACTTTTAAAGCCGGGGAAGTAATTTTGTAGTAGCTCATATTCTACGTATATGTACGTATTCTACCAACAGAAAGTAAATATTGTAATACTTTATTGACAATATGTTAAAATTCTAAAAAAACGTACAAATGTATCTAAGGGGAAAAGTCACAAACAAAAGGATATCTTAGGGATTTAAATTTTGCACTAAAAATTGTAATTTTATAAAGGAAATGGGCCAAAAATAGGAAATATTTCTAGCTAAATGACTCGAGAAAAATTTCAAAATATGAAAAACTGACCACTTGTGATTTTGACAAAATCTGCAGGAACACTCAGTTACATTGAATTTTGAAGACGAATTAGTTCGACATTAAAATACACTTCCTCCGGGTCCTATATAAGACTATAATAAGCAACGCTATATAAGGAAAAAAGGTTCATATAAGAGCATATAATTCGTAAAAAAGACTGACGAATACAAAAAACAGTGAGTATTGGTTTTGGTTATGTTTTACATGTTAAAAAAGTGGAAAACTGTCAGCTGTACCCCCACTATGCACTAACCATCTACTCCTTAATAGTGTATTAATTATAAAATATAAACAAATATAAAGGGTTCTTGAATGCATTTTCTATAACAATCTTATACCTTCATTAAATAATTAATTTTCCTTTTTCTTCTACTTTCAGAAATATGATTTTTTTTCGAAAACATATTAGCATCTGCAACCTGATCAACCGCTTTGGATGTGCAGCAGTTATTTTATTAACATATGCAGCATATTGTAAATTCAAAAGTTTGTCAAGTGGCATTGCCTTTACAGGTATATAATATGTTTATGTATAAACTGATAGAGATTATACAATAATGTAAATGTCAAAATGGCAATATTAACACAGAATCACATATTTTATATTCACATAGAGACTCCTGTATAAATTGCAGTCATTAAATATACAACTAAAACCTTATCTCAATTTACAAAATTTGGCAAGCAAGGTTGCAAAGTCAGTATGATCACTTCCTATTTCCTCCTACCCTGCCCTACCTGAAAAAGGTCACAGCTAACAACGGAAGGCTTCCAATTGTAACGCTGAAAATCGAACGAGGCCCACCAATCCCTATGCTATCAAGGGCCCTAATCAAGATTCCGATAGTCGTAGCGGAGGAAATTAGGGTTTGCCAAAATTATAGGTCATCAAAGGTCAACTTGAAAAACCTTTAGATGGGCATAGCGGGCACACTTTTACATGAAATGGAGTCGTAGAAAAGGGAAACTGAAAGCTAATTTTCAGTAGAATTTTTTAAGCTGCGCAACATTTCAAACCCCATATTTTGGGCCCCTCCCGAAATTTTTCCCTGCGTCCGGCCTTGACAACATGTAAAAATATTTTTTACAAATATGCTACAGAAAAGAAACATTTTCAAATGAATGTTGTTTGATATTATGTTAAGTAGCTTAAAAAACTCTCCTAAAAATTAACTTTCAGTTTCCCTTTTATGCGACTCAATTTCATGTAAAAGTGGGCCTGCTATGTCCATCTAAAAAAATTTGAAGTTGACCGTTGATGACCTCTAATTTTGGCAAACCTTAATTTCCTCCGCTACGATTATCCGAATCTTGATTAGGGCCCTTGATAGCATAGGGATTGGTGGGCCTCGTTCGATTTTCAGCTTTACAATTGGAAGCCTTCCCTGGCCCTGGTGAGTGGTAAAAACAGGGAAAAGTGATGTCATGATAATAAAAAAAATGATGTGTGATAATTATCACACATCGATATTCTTCATTTTTCTCCAGTTTTTAATTTTTCTAAAAAAGAAGCAATTACCATTATTGATTGCAAAGTAGTTCTAAACGGCGCAAGGATAGTTTGTGGTAAAAATACGAAAAAAGTTTACATATAGACAAAGTCAAACGCGATAATTATCGCAGGGTTGAGACGACTCGGGTAAACTAACCTCTTTCGTTTTATCGTCATTATCAGTTAATTTTAACGGTAGTTATCGATGTTGAAATTAATTTCTATTACTTCAGAAAACCAAGTATTTAGCCACGAATTTAATTCAACCATTTATCATTTAAAAATGAAACTCCGGCCACATATAGTTAAGATTTTCTCCTAATTGCCCTAAATTGTGTTTTCATGTAATAGATAAAATACAAGGGGACCAGAACAACACCGCCATCAAAGCAGTGATAGCTTACCTTATGTGTGGCGGCCTAGGAAATCAATTATTTGAGTATAGTGCGGCATTTTCGCTTGCTAAGAAGTATAACGCAGAATTATACATATGTTTACCTGCATCACGGGAACCTAAACACGAAGAAAAGGAATTTATTTTGACAGACAGGTCCTATTCTCTACATTACTTTAAGATTCCTCAAGACAAAATTTTATGGGCACCTAATGGGGCAGCAGAGTGTAGCTATCCTTCCGAAAATAATCCAACAATACAGATAGGAGCTACTATCGGAGAAATAAAAGATCCAGACCTAATATACAATGTGATTCCTAATAAAACAGTTATAAAAACAAATCACTGCTTTGAGTCGGAGATATTCTTTAAAGATTATAAGGATGATTTGATGCCTTTATTAGAAATGGAGTATAAACCAACAGAACTCGAAGCCAGAGACATTTTAGAACAAATAGATAAAAGTGAAAGTGTAGCAGTTCACATTAGAAGAGGCGACTATGCAACGTGGGACCGTAACACCATGTTTCTACCGATTACCTATTATGTTGACTCCCTTCAACGTATGTCTGAAATCCTCTCGAACAAATCTCAAAGTACAGCGAATAATGCTGAAGCACTTAACATCACATATTTTGTTTTTTCTGACGATATTCAAGCTATAAAACAGGAATTTCGTGAATCCATTAACCTTAATAATGTATATAATGTTGTTTTCGTATCTGGTAAAACATTTTCTCGGATGCATGATTTCAGTTTTATGAAGTCCTGTAAACATTTCATTATCGCAAACAGTACGTTTAGTTGGTGGGCTGCATATCTTAGCAAATTCCCTAGCAAAGTTGTGATTGCTCCAATGCCGCGATTTAAGCCCCCATTTCACAGTGAACGAGTTTATGAGCAAGTTTTTAATGGGTATTATTCATATCCAGACAACTGGATTACCATTAATCCAAAGTTTTAATAATAGTATCAATTAAGTACAATTACGCTTTTAAACGAATATTAGATAAGTTTTATCCAAGTGGTTTCGTCAAGTGCCATCTTTAAACAGAGATTGAATCCAATCCACGCGATTTGGAAAGTAAATTGTAAAAAAGACTAAAAAATATAATGTGTTATGGGGATATGTTGGATTTCACAATTAAATGTATTTCAGCTATATTCCAGTTCTAGACGTTTGTCTAGAATTAATGCCTTTTCAGTAATTTTAGTGTACGTTCGATGATAATACCTTGTCTATAATGGATATAAATTCGAAATGCTTCGTGTAAAGTTTTGAAAATGATGCAACTTTTTTATTTTGATTTGGTTCCATCCTTCGTACTTATTCTGTCGTCTGTCAAAGTATGACAACATATAATTAAAAATATTGACCACTTCAAAAGCTATTTATACGTACATCAGATACGCGCATACCTACTCGCACATACTAAATAAATGCACATGTCTCCGATTAATAGGGCCAAATTTTGCTTTATTTTCTACACCATTTAACTAAAATCTATAATATACAAAACTAGATAAGTTCGCATGTCTTAAATCCCGATGATATGATGATACAGTGGAAGAAATTTGTGGAACCAATGCCATTAAATTGTACTCTAAATGATATTAAAATTGGCTAGTTATTTCAAATGATAGAGCACTTTCTTGCCTGTAGAATTTATTTGCTTTTGATATGAAACTTCAGTCGTTCCAATCTACATCCGTTGTATTCATATGCATATTATCAGAGTCACGTGAGTTGGCTTTGACTGGAATTCAGATACCAACTTCACCATAATATTATGTCCCTCTGTATATTTTAGGAAGCGACCTTCTCGTGCGTAATTGCTAATTCTTTAGCAGCAACGCTAATTCTGCTAATAATTTAGGTTACATATAGATATTGCGTATATTGTAGTATGGACAGTACTATGTATTTTCATTATTGTTTAGTCAATTAAACAAACTTTTACGTAATGCAAAATAGAAAGCTGAAGGAAAGAGTAAGGACATTTGTGACAATGCTGATTAACATACTAGCCAATTTTATGGTATATCAAACACTAGTATTTTTAGCCCGTGCGAAGCTACAAGCGTGCTTAGTATAATGCAACAATAAATTCATGTTTTCTACTATTTCGGGGACAATTAAAATGAAAGACTGCATTTACCCACAGCCCATACCCATACCCTTTAAGAAAAAAAAATCCTAATAAGCGTCCCCTCCCCGAACCCCTGATATGAATAAGTGTCCACACTATATTATAAATGCATTCTAGCAACTTTTATTCAAATCACAATTATGGAATTGGATATTGTCATATTCCCTTTTCCTATCTCAGCAAAAAAATAAATTCACGCATTTATTTATTTTGATATAAGATAGAGCTTTATACTTATCTAAGCCACATATCCATCCATTGGAGATATGTAGCTCGGTAGTTATATCATATATATAGGTAGTATATTACTTATAAACAGGTAAGAGAAGGAAATTGTAAAAAAGATTTGCATATACCTGGTATATATATCGAAGTTGTTAATAATTCAGATTAGGCGGAGGTCCGATTTCTTCCAAACTTCCCGGGAAACGGGCGGGAAGTATTGCCTGCCCGCTTCCCGGAATCATGGTGGCACCAAATTTTTTACCCAATACACTTAAAAGAAGCATGGTAATATAAAGAAAACAAACATCGAAGTTACATTACAGTGTTGACTTTATTGTCCTTAGACAGATAATAGTTCAAAAATTGGTTCATTTGCATACTTGACAAGTCCACACTCGGAAATACAGATTGATTTTTATCCTGCCAATTTGAGGGAAAAAATTTTCCCCTCATAATTTAAAATTAGTCACTCCCACAAGTGTACCTTACGATACACTAATAAGCGACACGGATAAATATCTCCTACCAGCAAAATCCAATTAGGTACGCGTTCCTAACTAACTAAAGGACGTAACGTAACCTAACTCCAATCCCCTAGTAAACAAATTATAAATGGGACATTTTGTTTCTGTTGATGCGTGTAGTGCAATATTAACAACTTTGGTTGAAGTGCTATCACGACATAAAACTTAGATTAGATTGGCATTACAAATATGTCTGTATCACTTATTCATGCCAAACATTCATTTTTTGTAGTGTGGTTGCCCTTTATAGCTATATAGAGTCGTAGTATAATAACAAAACTTACAGAATATACAAAAACCTATATCTATAATTACTAAATACAGTGGGGGGTAAATAATATGCTTTTTGTACTCCTGTTATCAGAAGTTAAATAAAACTAAAAATTTCCACAATGGTCAGCTTGTAACTCAGTATCTTCTTTCCGTTAATACAGAGGTTAGTAGTTGCAAATATATTTCATTTGTGATACTAAACACATTTCGCTTCTAAAATAATGTTAAAATAGTCGGACAAAATATTTGGGAGAGCAATTCTCGCAAATACAGATCTTCCGACTGAAAAGGCGTTGGTCATTCATGTGGCGGTATAATTATAATTCAACTCTTGTATCACTTGTCGAAGGGGGACCTAATCTACAAAAGCAACAGCAACACACGCTTCAGAGGAAACTAAAGAATTAAAAGGTAATATACCGATGCACGCACCTCCGATTTCTTCGGAACCACGGGACCATCGGCCCCGGGATGGGCAGTCGACCCTTCCCGGGACCGGGAAGGGGAAACAAGTAATGCTTCCCACCCATTTCCCGGTCCCGGGAAGTTTGGAAGGACACGGAGGTGCGCCTATGCAGTCGCAAGCGCTGAGGGAGGTTTTTTCATTTTTAAAGGCAATTTGTGACGTAAAGCAGGAAAAATTAGCACAATTCACGCAGTCCTTTTTAGCCCGCCCGACTGTGCGAGGCTGACTTATGTAATCGCAATGTCTGTCCGTGCGTGTCTGTCCTTCCGCACGATAACTCGAGAACGCATTGTATTAGGATGTTGAAACTTGGTATGCAACATGTCCTTATGATGCTTAGGTAGCCTATTGTTTTTGACCAAAATCGGTCCATTGGTTCCTGACATATGGCTGCTTATACTTTTTCTTCATTTTAATAGAAAATCATGAAATTGGGGTATTGATATGTTATACATTCAATTCAAGTTGCTCTTTTTGTAGTCATTTGTAATTTGCAAATGTAATTAAATTACAATTCTAGTCTGTCTTGAAAGTCTGTCTTGAAATTACAAATTGCATTAAAAACTTTTGAAATAAAAATTATAAATTTGAAAAAAATTGTAATTCAAATTATAAATTATACTGAAAATTTTTTGAAATTGAAATTACAAATTACATTTCTGTAATTCAATTACAAGGATTTTTCCCATCCCTGCTCACCTCTAGTATACAGGAGACACATTCAGAAATCGCGACTTTGGAGTTAGATCATGGAGACATTTGAGCCAATGGCGTTGCGTCATGTACAATGCCTATTGTACCACCTACTGTACTAGATATACTACCTATTGTGCATGGCGCAAAGTCATAGGCTTACTCAAGATTACTCAAACCAGCATCTCCACAACAGGCTTACTGCCCTTAAGCTATCTATATACGCACCAGCTTATTGGCCTATCTCTAATGGCTTCCATCTGGACTTCCACAAGGGGCTTTTCACTTGTTTCTTTGTTTGGAATTGTTAGCTTTGTGCTATTGTATATCATGATCACAAGAAAAGAGGATGACAGTGGTACACGAATTAAAAGGAATTATTGTAGCTGCTCTTTGCCATTCCGTTACGGGTAATTTAATGTTTACGTACTATTGATTATCTATCACTCGTTTACTATTTTTAGTTTCATGTCATTATTGCGGGTGGATATTTTTAAGAAAGGAAATACACTTAGTAATTATATTGAACGTTATCATTGCCTCACTATTTACAGGTTAGTTTCCAAAAATGGAACAAAAATTCAGTCATCTTGTAGCGAAAAAGCAACCTCCTTTGGAGAAAATCAAAAAGTAGTTTCCTTTTCGCTTTTTTATAATACTTCTTTGGGGAACAGAGATTATTCGTCCGGGGTAATGCTAAACTTGGAAGCCATGAGAAAATACTACAAGGGGTGGGTCATGCGATTATACATACTTCGAAATCCAAATAACAAATTTCTGTTTTGCGACTTGGAGTGTTCAACTTGGGATTTCTTTTTGTGTGACGCAGAAAATATCCCAGGTTTAGGTAGGTAATTATTTAATACTAGTGTATTAATAATAAAGTCAATTCCACTGTTGAATGTTGGTTGATTATATGTAGGTATTTTGAGATTAAACATTTTCAGATTTACCTGCGACTTTATTTAAATACTAGGGGATGTCTCTAAAAATATGACCGGGCCGATGTGGAGATTTCTTCCGTTGGGGGACCCCACCGTATTAGTATTTCTAAGTCGCGATACCGACAGTGTAATATCTCCTAGAGAAGTATCAGCTGTTTCGCAATGGCTAAATTCAACAAAAGCTGTTCACGTTATGCACGACCATTTCTTGCACTTCTTTCCCCTAATGGCAGGAATGTGGGGTGCTAAAAATCAAGATGTCCTTTTACAGACAACTTTCTTGAAATTTAGAAAATTGATGTTCAGGAATGTTAAAGTAATGTATTTTAATTATTTTTAAGCTTTTAAAAATTTAAAAATTGAATGAATTAATTAAAATAAAAATTTATTGGATGTTTACGTCTTGTTGTAGTTTAATACATCCGAGGAGCAGCACTTTTATGACCAAAATATATTGGCTTCACATATGTACCCGTATATCAAAGCGGATCTAATGGATCATAACAGCTACACATGTGCACAATTTGAAGTCTCAATCCCATTTCCAACTCAGCGTTCAAGTCTTCAGGATTTTGTTGGCAACTACTTAGACAGTCCTTTGTCTCTAACTAAAGAGTGCCCAATTGAATGTAGACCTTCTTATGGTAAAGATTGGATATATTGCTGATATTCAACATATATACAAGGTGTCACATAATCTTTGTTTTCCTATGGTTAGCATTTACTGGTTAGCATTTCCTATGGTTAGGGGAGTCGGATAAAATTGTATAGTACATTTTTTGTAGCCTTTTTTTGAGTAGAACGAGCCTAATTTAGTCAAACTGTGCCAAGATAAAATTGGCCAAAAAAATGCTTGAAAATAAAAAGTCGAAAAATGGGATCATTTTTGAACTTTCGAGTTTCTGGGCCCAAATAATTTTATATTGAAAATCGTAAGTTGCCCATCAACCAACATTACATTATTATGACCTTTCAACGAAATTAAAAAATGCCGATGAAAAAATTATTTCAAAATTTCAAAAAGTTAAATTTGACATTTTTGATTTTGAAAACATTGACATCGATTTTACATTCGTACTATACGCACGTGTTACATCACTGACTTTCGTATCAGACTGACTGACTTTTCATTTTTTTGAAATTTAAATTCAAAAATACGAATATTAATTCAAGAGAAATCCATGATTTAAATAATGGAGGGGAAACGAATTTCAAAATATGTTAGCTCTGGAAATATCAAAATGAGCTCGAGCCAGTCACACAATACAATTTTTACCTTTGTAATATAATAAATATTTTACCTTGTTATGAGTTTTTCAGTATATATTATTTAATTGAGCATGGTATTTGAGAATTTACAAATATTACACATAGAAATAAGAACACCAAGTTATGACAATAAATATGCAATTATCATTTTTGTATAGGAGTATGATCCGTTCAGAATTTTCTCGTAAACTTGTCTGTTAGGTTAGGGTCTACTTTGGAAACTGAAAATGTAAAGTGTTTGAATCTTGGCATAGGAGCAATGACAATAATTTTATTAAAATATTTTCCCAAATAAACCGCCCGCCAACTAAAGGTGCTACTATTGTCAATTACGAAATGTGTAATGCAACGAACGAAATGTAAGCTTTCATGCTAAAATCCTGGAAAAATTATGATTAGACACAAAACAATATCATAGCCTTCATATAATTAATTTTTTTCTATGAAATATTTCTACACTTTTAATTTCATCCGAAAAGATGAAAAATGACATTTCTTCCAGTCATTTTCTGGTTTATTGGGAGATTTGTACGAGATAATAACTCAATTCATAAATAAAATTGTTGCTTAATTATTAAGCTTAACAACTTGGTATTCACACATCAATATAATATCCACTATATTCAACATTATTTATATTAATATTTAATATACATTACATACATATATTCAAACATGTCAATATAATGACATGATAATTTATTGTCTAATAATCTAAACTTATACTGTCTATGTACTGTCTTTGTGCTGTGTAAATGACTTAATGACTTAATAATTTTAGATACAAATTTAAGGTTTTGGAATGTAATGTTTCGAGTAAAAATGGTTTCACCTACTACAGTATAGTCTTGTAAAATGGAAATAGTT
>JAQFYC010005334.1:0-14663 GCA_034694165.1 Tomocerus mixtus
TGACAGAAGGGAAAACTCATCTTTTGAAATAATGCTGAGTGAGTAGTGAACGGTTGTTGGATCCATGGATTAATCTATATGATACATATAAAGGGGCAATACTACTACGTAGTACATATATAACCCTATACAAAAATTGCAAGTATAAGAATCCTAAAGAGAAGCGTGTCATTCTACTAATGCAAAACTGTATGATAGGTATATTAGCATCGCCTCTAGATTCCAAATATTAAAGGCCACGCTACTTTTGAGACACTTTGTCTTCTAAATAAACTTCCACTTTCACCACTTTTACAAAATTCATTTAGGTCATGATGAAATCTATACATTTTAACACTTGAATTCAACTTTTATTCTATACTTCAGTGTTTTCTAATTTTAATATATTACGTTTGAAGACTAAATTATTATTTACCCATTACATTGGTATACTATATCTGACGAAAGTTATTTATATTAACTGTACGAATTTTTCCACAGAAACTCCAAAATAATTTTTTCCCATTTACTTTTGCTAAAAATATTTATTCCAATTAAACAACATTACACTTACTCAGTCGGGCTAACTATTATGGTGACTTGACAGTTTTTCTTGATGATATTTTGACAACATATAATAAGTCCAACATGCAAAAAGTGAGAAACTATTTTTGACCTATTTAAATAGAGTAGTAGAGCACAAACTTTGCTACATTTTTTATTGGTGGGTGCTTTTAATTAAACTTAATATAATATGGCCTATTTTTAACATGACATGATATTATTTATGTTTTTTACTGTTATAACCAATCCTGTTAGAATCCTATGCTGCATATGATTGCAGTGTACTATGTACTAAACGAAAACTGAAAGGATACTGAAGAAAAGGCGTTGTTTCGGGAAATATTGTCTCTGGATTTTTTTTTACAGGGAGAGATTCTGTCATGTAGCCGTTCACGTTCTACTTATCTGTGACTGAAAGAGTAAGATAGTATTATATGGAATAGTGTAACGTGAACAGAAGAGATATAGATACACAATACAGCACACTGGAGAGTCAAAAGGAGTTTATCTGGAGAACAACGACTCTGAAATGGCCCAAAACTCCTTTCTATGGTCAGAGCTGAAAAGTGAGCTGAAAGTGAGATAAGATTTTATCTCTCCTTCTGTATATTCCATGGCACTCTGTTCCACACATATGTTGTTATATCTATAAAGACTCATCGTAGTACAACACCCGACTCGCCTTCGTCGTTGAATGCTTGAATGTAGCTTATTTCCGTATTATCTGACTGTGGCGTCGCGTCATGTCAATTCATACGAAACAACGATGAAGAAATTATGTATTTGCTGGCTATTGCCCACTGTGCTATAGAACTTAATAGCGACCGAGTAGGCGTTTGGAAAATATTTGTTGTGGTCTGTTTTTTAAATTAGGTGCCTGTGTATTTAAATGCGTCTAACTAACTAGGTTATGGGAGTTTTTACCTTTGGATGGATAGTACATACTTTAATTATATGATAATTGTCAAAACTACCTCTAACGATAAAAACTTTGTTGCAAAACAACTTTGCATGCATGAAACTAAACATTCTCACTTGTGGGGTATAGTATTAATTATATAGACACTAGAAGAAAACTTATATTAGCCCCAGTGCACATTTTAAGAACAAAGTAGAAAATGAAAAGAGAGTAGCCAAAACTAGAGTAGGGTCTATAACTTTAGCAAACCTAATTAATACCCAGCACCTGATACAATATTTGTCATTTGCTTGCTAGTAAATAGCTAAACACAACTTGGCAATCCTGAATGTTGTTTGTTTTCAACAAACTGGGGGAAAAGCACTCAACTTTGCTGAAAAGTCGTTGACAAATTCACAGAATCGGTTAAATTCTCCTTCTGTACTATATTTCCTGGTATGGGATTGCGACAGAATATTTACATAATCTTACAATTAACTAAATTAAGCACAACTCAGATTTTACTAGGTAAATTATTTCAGAGGGTCCCCTCACAATGATGTTAGGATTCTGCTTACTTATGTAGGTTTCTATTTATGTTCTTTTAGTAACATGACGGGAAGCCTAAATGACTTAAGAGAATAGGAAAAGACTTTTCCTGGCTTTCTCGTGATAGCGCAGTAAAATGTTTCTAATTTGTCCAGTGAAATGGGACAATTACCACGCTGTAAGCTAAACTAACATTGTCTAGCAGAAACTCTTTTCAATCTTCCCTTTAGAGCGTTTTGAAGATAAAAATCATGGCTATGTTATTATTGTCGATTGTTAAGCCAAAAGTAAACACATTTTAATTAAATTTTGATATTAAAAATTAATATTAACGTTAAAACCGAAGGTAACCTATTTGATTTACTTAAAAAGCATGGAAATGAGAAGTTTACAGAAATCTAGATACTTAGTTGACAATACTTGTTTGTTAAACTTCTTCAACGGTCATATACCTCAAACAAAATGTATTACAAGTATTAAAAAATATACCTACATTATTATATAGTACATAAATTGTGTGTTACTTTTTTTAAATTCAAAAATGACTTTAGTTTGCTGTTTTTATTTAAAAAAAAAGTTCACCTCCTATAAAAAGATGTAAATATTTAATAATGTGAAGTAGATGTCATTCGTTATCGAAAAAGTGCGAGCTGTGCGAACTTTTCTTTGCCTTTCTACGTAGCTAACATACATTTTCCTCGTACGCATTGCAGCTGGAATTTTACACAACCTAAAATACTTTCACTCTACATCCTACACATGTTAAGCTTTCCTTCCGGTTACGTCACTACATTCCCCATATTTGATATCGGTGTGAAACAAAGTTTAAAAAAGTTACTACATATAATATTTCCTTGTCATCTATGGGAAATCTGAAAGTCTAAAGCCTAAGTCTTGTATTTTTGCTGTAATATTATCTGTATAGTAGTTGTACACTTGTCTTGTCTGGGTACATTGTACGTAAAAACTGTGTTTGCAAAAGAAACATAATATTTGCCCTATACTCAGATTCACTACAGACAATGTTCACTTGATTTAGTGATTTGATATGAGAGAAAAAACTCTTGCTGCATTCCATAAATATACTATAGCTACAGCTCATTTACATCAGGGAACTCTACAACTACAATGATTTTTGCTTGGCTACCTTCATCCTTTGCTTCATGAGATGAAAAAGTTTTTGCATACCTTCATTCTACTAAAGGTAGTGAGCTAAAACAACCAAATATCTAGCTATTCCTGTAAAAGTACCAGAGGTGGGCATACATAATAATTATCTCTACTTGACAAGGTTTGCATAACTTCTTCAGGCAATTATGCAAAAGTTCATATTAAAAAATTTTTATAATTCGAGTATGCTACCTAAAGTTTGAAATATGTGATAAACATTTGATGGAACTACAATAGCAATAATGCACAAAATATATTTGTCACTTTCCTGTATTAAGGATTGTTTTTGTTATATGTTGGAGTTATTACATCAATTATTCGCGGTTTCAGCGGTGCCCATCTCTATTGTCTACCTACATGAATAAATTTGAATAGTGAAGCGAGACGAGCACTATGTACTATGTAGTAGTTGTTTGCTTGTCTTTATTTTCTGCAGACCTAGGTATAAATGTGTAGCCCATAAATTCCTGTGTTGCTACATAATACATATGTAAATATGCGTATCCAAGGGACTGTATATAACATAAGCCAGCTCTGTCATAGTTCTTGTTTTTGAAAAACTTTCATATTTCCAAAAATAAACCCAGATTAGAGTGACAGTGCTTTACTTTCAGTCGAATAAGCTTTCTTGATCTGATGTACATTTCCCATCTTTGCATGACTGCTTTCTCGCAGAAAATAACTATTCATTCAGTCACCAGCGACCTACATAGTATTTACTACAGAGAGATATACCTTCTATCTTTCTCTTCTCTTATGCAGATCTGCATGTTACAGTTACAACTACAGCTATACATACATACAACAAGCTACTTACGTGAGTTACATATACCAACAACATAGCACATTTATAATGCATGCAGTCAGAGTCAGAGTATACGTCCATTGGGAAAAGAATATTTAATATAATATGAAACTTATAAAATACCTAGGTTAGGTAGGCGAATATAGGTATCTAGATACAAAAGGCTTACAGATAGGTGGCTACATAAAGGTACATTACATATATATACTTATTATAGTATTAAAATCCTGAATACTTTAGAAAGCTACCTTTAGTATACAGTTGCAGCTTTAGGTGAAAGCCACTGCCACTCACCTTTTATTTTATATTTACGTAGGTATACACACTGTACAGCTACAAGCTATAAGGAATAAGTTTACATTCTTCGGATGACAACATAACATTTCGTCACAACAGATCTCATAAAATTCAATATATTCAGTCAGACTCGTGCATTTTCTCATCTCATCTTGGCTTACATTTCTAAAGTGCCTTAGGTTTGTTGTAACGTAACATAGTGCTTCAGTTTCTCCCCAGAGCGACAGTGTGAACCTTCTTAACTCTCTCGTCGTTTACCAGAAGAATTGACTACATTGCAGCTACTAAGTGTATTGTAGTACTATTGTACTACTTTGCAATGCTATAAGTATAAGAAATATTATGTAGTATACACTATACACTAATACAGTATAATATAAAGTAACAGAACCGAGAGTAGGAGACAGGAGGAACATTTTCAAAGATTTCGCCATTTCTACAATCTACTACTGCTGCATACACGATTCACACTGCATTACCCAGATATTACTTATAGACACGTTTCGTATGACAATGAGACTAGAAGCTTTCTCTCTCCTTTCTCATCCTGAATTTCTTAAAAGGATTCGTAGAGACAGTCTGCTGCTTCCTGTACAGACTTTCTTTTGTTTCTAACTTTATTTTATTCCACCTCTTCTTTAGCCTTCCTAAAAATTCTAGACTTTATACTCACGGAATCTAAAGATAAGATATTGCAACTTTTCCTCGTGCCCTGCCATGTCCTATCCACATGTAATACATTCTACGTCGTTGCATAATATAAACATATTGCCTCCTACCCACATACCTTCGAGCAGCTTCCAACAATATGCCATTTTTTACTTTTATGTTAAGAAAGAGAAAGTAAGGAGTCGTAGTACATGTGTAATTTTGACACTATTCTACGCTACAGTGCAGGTACCTAATCTATGTGAGCACAAAGGAAAAATACCTGTACCACTACCAAAGTATTTTTCTAGACAAGGTTACAACACAAGACAGACATTCTTTTGTTTTACCAGGTTAGAGGTTAGGTACCCAATTTTATTCCTTTTTCTACAGCTTTTGTTTTATCAGGATTTATTTTAATAAATGTAGTAATAGTAGTGCAACCTAATCATACATTGAATTTTGAATAGAATATTTTTAATTCCAGAAAGATAGTACAGGAATATTTTAATCCGTTTCAGTAATGTCATATTTAACTTATAGTAACCTTGGGTTGACTCATATACATCAATATCACTCACATCAGGGTTTTAGTTCAGTTTTAGACAACATAATTGTAGTAGTAGTATGAACTTGTTTTGTATGCACCTGGCATATTCACAGTTCGATATTTTAAATATATTTTGCATAGTTTAGATACATGTGCTGCATATTTACATATGATAAAAATATGATGCAGTTTTTTTCAGATAGCTAAGCCTCCCTGAAACCAGTTAAGAATTTTGAGTACGTTTAGCAAAAAAATGGTAACCTATGTAACAGGCTCATTCGCTCAGGCGGGTAGTATTCGTATGTGAACATTCACGACATGTTATGTCATGTAAATATCTGCGGGTCTCTTTTGAAATGAGCTAGCGGAATAGACAGAGAATCCTTCGCCCGTATAAAATGCATATATTTTTATATATCTGAAGGTTCACTACGTTATAGTTACTCTCAGCTCATCTAGTCTTCGAAATCGGAAAGTTATACGTTACGTCATGCATTTTATATCAAGATGAATGGACTGTGATGCTGGATTGGATTGGAACTCCGCATTGGAGTTGGAAACATATACAAAACTAAAATCCACGTTTATAACTATAAAACACATTCGTAGATATCCCCAACTGGTATTTATATGTATTTAGACCATTTATTATCTCCTTATATTATATTTCGTGTGTGCGATGATGCAATGTAGCATTAAGCCCTCTTATGTACTTATGGTTAGAGTTAGACAGTTAGACCCACTCAGTTTATAAGTCTACATGCAGAAAGGGACGAAGTATAAAAGTACCCACATATATATTAGGCTCCCGTGCAACTCTACATTACATTACATTTATTTCATATCAAATCACATCAACACACGTTTTCATGTCATCCGACCGTTCCAAGTCTAACAATAGACCACTGCGGACTGCGACTATGTAACACTGGCCGTATCTATCTATTCTTTGATTCCACACTTCTTGAAACACATATTATGTATATAAATTACCAAAATATCAGTGTCAGATTGTATTTCCTATTTCCTAGATACGGTGTAATGGATATGACTAATAATGTGTTTTCTGCAGAGGCCAGCAGTCGAATCAAACTGCCGACTACCTCCTCCCCCATAGTTATCTTATTTACCACGTTACATAACTAAAATGCAATCCTAGAGTAGATACACAAACATTATGCTTTTGTTACTACGTTAAATAAATATGCAATTGGAGCGTTAATAAATGCATTACACTTTACACTGCATGATTGTAATAATAAAACAAGCATTTGAACATAAATAAATGTAATTAAAATATTCGAATCACCAAAGGTATTGTAGATAACTGAGAACATAGGGATAATATTAGCATGCAAAAAATACTTGGAAAACTACAATATATATGAGCGGTTAATTTTTTTGAAGGTCTGTAATAAATTAACAAGTTTAGTCTCCTGGCACCAAGGGATATACTGGGAAATTGGCAAAGTATTTAATTATATCTGTAAGTACGTACCGTACATATGCACAATGCCACACAGCCTGTATGCTTAAGACAAAATATCTAATCAGTTGGTGCTGTCAAACAAAATTCTAATGCTGGGCTTATAAACCCGAATAAATTCACATCTAGTTTTACATGTGCATACGTTTCGAGAGAATGTATTTAAATTAAATTCTCCCCTGATGCTAAGTTCTGGCATGGGACGTACATTTTACTAAACTGATCTCCGATAGGAAGTACAATAGACGTTGCATAAATATTAGGCGTTGTGCTTTGCATTTGCATTGAAGACAAGACAGTGAACATGCATCACATTACATAATATAGTAGAGCCCTTCATACATTCCAGTGTCAAAAAATCATTCTCAATTTGGAATGCTTCCTCTCCTCCATATTTTATAGTAGCATCAGACTGTTAGGAATACTCAACGGATGAGTCAACATCTATTTTGCCTTTTAGTAAACCATTATGATGTAAAAGTATCATCGCACAATAGAAATCGTTGTGCCTATAGATAAGGCCTAGAAACCAGGCTTTTAGAATCTGTACTGTACTTTATTATACACATAATATAATATAAGGAGCACAAAACATCAACTACTTTTAAAACTTGAACATGAACATGATAAAATACAACGCTAACAAACTACTACAACATAACACAACTATATCCATATACATATACAAATACAATGCTCTCGTCTCAATATATTATCTATTTATGTATTGCATTGTAGTCGACGAGTTTGTATTTAATAATTCACAGACACCCTTTTTATTAGGTATATCGGACATCAGATTAGATTAAATATTTCCCTTTCCCCCTTAAATATCTATCAATGTAAAAAAAGAGGAGAGACTCTGAATGAAGTGCATATTCCATTACGACTTTCCACTACATGTAACACATGGTGTATACAAATAGACATACATCATTTAAGTATTTGTGTAAGTACAATAAGGAACATTGATCAGTCAGTGCACATTATGAATTAGCCAGTTGACACTTCTATAGTGACTTCTATTCAAAACTGTGATTTGTTAGAATGGATGTAAATAATTAAGGATCTTCGAAAATTTACCATTATCTGTATTATGTGCGCGCAATTGAGAATGTTCCCTATAATCTATTTATAATTCGGCATATTTGGTTTATCATTCTCTCCAGCATTCGTATCAAGAAATTGTCCCATAATTCTTAAAACTATACCTTTTGATCATTGTACGTATAAAACATAAAGCCCACTACGCGAAAAATTAGTAGGCAGGTAGCCATAAACTTTCAATTTTGATTCGTTCTGAGTAACTTTGCTACATGGATATATATTTGACATCAAGTCGAATCTTTTAGTGTTAAATAAAAGTCAAAGTCTATACTAGGTATGTGTATCTTTATATTATTTATGTAGATATTTTCAAGGCAGTCTTCTTACATTGTAAATTGTAAGCTAATAAAAACAGAAATTAGAAGACGCTACACACACTAAATTACTTCTGTTACTGTTTGTCTTCGGACAATTATATATCACAGATAATTTTAGTTATAATAGAAGAGCTGCACTAGACACTACTGTGTCGTTATTCATAAAGCTATAATATAGGAGTCACAAATTCTTATCAAAAGGAGTTATTTATGACACATAAAAAGAAAAAAGATAGATCAACCAACGGTTGACATTTCCCGTTTCATGCATAATTTATGTTGCTTCGAAAAATGTTTAAGAAAAATATGTGTTGTAAGATAAATTTTTTACTAAAGAATAATCTAGATACAAGCATTGTATTGTCTTTGGCCAATTAGATGTTGTACATCTACAAAGAAGTGGGAGCCATTCAGCTATAAATAAATATCTCGCTGAATGAAAGAATACTGCCTAACGGTAAACAAATGCCTTCAGCTCGATTTCAAATGCAGGAGGTTTGTTAAAAGACTTTGATGGATGATGGGAAGCATTTGCTCGATTGGAAATGGGAATAGTGTGTTTTATGCATTTTGAAATATTTAATGGCTGGAGCATCAGATTGCTTCTTTGTATTGTATCACTTCCAGTTCTAATCAAAATAAAAGGCTCTCTCCATTATGCTTATAAATATATGGTAGGAGGGAGTGTATGTAATGTAACATTCTTTTAAATGAAATTGATGTAGCCAAAGTCGAATAAGCCTTGGCATACATGCCACATTACATGAAAAGATACACGAGGCCCTTGAATGATGAAGCAGTTCAGACAGATAGGGCAAGAGAAACCCCCGCTTTTACAAAGGATCCTAACTAACGAGTCAGAATGAGTGTTGTTTGTATGTGTCATTATTGGAGTACTAGAATGGAGAGTAGTAATGCAGTGGTCTGTTCATCCCCTTCGGGTGGTAATGAGGCAAAAATGGAAAACATGGAAATAAACTACGATACGATGAAGATCAGAAGCACAATCATAATAATCCTTACAGTATAATACCCGCAGTATGTACTTAATGCATCTGAAATTATCAACAAGGGTCCCCTAGGACGATATGAATAAAAATTACCCTTGGATGAGTCTTGCACGAATCCTCATTCAACACAAACCCGAGTCGTCGCAAGTTAGAGAGAGAGAGAAATTACAACCAGCACTTCTCTCATGTATTTCCCATCTCTGTCTCGTTTCCATGGATAATATAGTGAACCAATAGGCTACTGTACTCGTACTGTCTTTCCTCGTTCCCAATGACATGAAATTCGTCTAATTCTGTTTCGGTGTCTTTCCACAGATAATATATCTGTGTTCCATGTCTGTTCAAGGGATTTGGATTTGCTCCGATCTGGCACCAAATCGACTTTGATTTGACTTTCGTGAAATTATATACTTATTTTGCAAAGGAAAAATAAGTTACATGAGTTAAGCAAACATGAACTTCATCAGCTCGAAAGCCTTCCAAGTAGCAATCAGTTGCTTATAAAGTGAAAGGTTTTCTCATAATATAAATTTTTTATTGCATTCATCAACAGGAAAATGTATTGTACATAAATGCATTGAAATTGTAACATGCGTAACAAACAACACGAATACAAGATGTGTCGCATTCATACACGTGCACAAAACTAGTATAGTAATCATCTGCCTATAGTAGGTACATGCTACATGCATTAAATCTTCATCTAGTTCCATGCGTGGATTGGCGTGTTACAACTCTTCTGGAAAATTAAAGTAAATATGTTAGTTGCTTACTTAGTTGAAACAAAAAGTTTACTGACAAGGGAAGTGTAATTTCTATTGCTCGCCGATATTTTAAAAATATATAATTATCCAGTGTATGTTTTTCCATGATAGCAGTGGTAGTATCCAATATTTTAGAGACAGTATTAAACACTGTTCATGTTAATATGTGTAAGGGTCAAGATAGGATGGGGAAAGTTCTTGAAATTCTGAAAATAAATATTTTGGAATTATTCCATTGATTATTGGAAAACAACGGAGGTCAACTTTCCCCTTTTAGCAAAGGACTAACAGTCGGTTGTTTCTTTTAATGAACATGTAGAAAGTGCATTACAAGATTAGAGCATTGAGCAAGGTAGCATTTACTCGTTGTAGAAGTATTTGCCACTATGACAGTATGTATAACATATACTGTATTACATACGTATATATTACAGTCTATACCGCTATACTTTAAGGAAAACTTTTGCAGCGACACGATAAAAATTACAAGAACCACTGCATTATAACATAGTATAAATCGATTTAACACAATTCACTGTTAGATGCACATGTTACTGCACATGTGGTATAATAAACCACAGACCCCATTTGTAGTGTGTTTCCAGTACAAAGGTAACGAAACAAACAGGTTCTTTATACTTGTAGTACAAACTGTCCCTATACCTATATATGAGGTAATCTGGGAAAGTAAAGAAATATCGAATCCAAATGTAAGTAGTTGAAAATGCAGTCGGGATTTTAGGCTTCGAATCTATTATTGTGAAGTCTTGACTAAAAGAAATCAGTCCGAGTAAAATGTATCAGTAGAGGAATTCTACTTGGTCTTTTGTTGTTTTTTTGTTTTCCAGATGTGTTTTTATTCTGTGAAGTTGTAATGTATTTGATTAGATTGGGTGCGAGCTATGAAAATTCACGAGGAAATCTCTTGGAATTACATAATGCAACTATCAATATATATAGCGGGGTTTACTATGTCTTACTGTGTGTGGTGTGATTATATAGTCAATGCCTTAATGCTAGGCCAGATCGAATCTGTACACATAAAATTGTAGAATAAACTAAGGATAAGTTAAGTAAGTAGAAAATCTATCTACCTAAACTAACGTAAGTATTTAGATGGACTTCCTGAATTGTATAGTGTTTTGTGTATTCTCTTATGTAGTTCTGTATATGTACAGATATATGTATTGAGTGGATTTTATTCAAAGTGGTATAAGAAAACAAAGTTAAGTTTAGTAAGTGTAAATAAGTATGTAAGTAGTTGGTTTGCTAAGTAAGTAAGTATCTATAAGGTGAAATGTTCCATATTATGGAGTTCAGTTGAATTGGTGTTTCTACCATTTAGGAGCTATGCACGTTATGTGAATGTGTGTGTTAAGAGGCAGACGGAGATGCAGAAACGACCTAGCCAAGTCGTTCGTTAGCTAGAAGAAGGAGGTCACATTCACATCACATCAGAAAGAACCGAACAAACTAAACGAAACCAAGGAACAAAACAGAACACGAGAAATAAATAGGAAAAGAAAGCCCAGGGCATTGTCGTCACCTAAATGAACTTTTATGCGAAGCGAAACAATTGCTTTGCCTTTCTCAGTACTCCGCATCCACATCTTCACTTTAATATCTTCTCTCTTACTATATTATTGTATACTAAACTAAACTACTCTGTGTACTGTACATTGTACATATACTACAACCAAGAGACAAACTACTACATTTACTCACTCACTATCTAAGATACGAATACGACTCTTCTCTTTACTGCTAACTACTGCTCCACACTTCTACTGTATGTAACTATGCAAAATAAAGTAAACTAAAGTCTTTGGTTCAACTGCTAACTGGGCTATTTGCTTCCTCATCACTTTTACTTCCACATTCTCCTATTTCTTTACTTTACACAACAAACATAACATTACATACATTCTGCTGTACATTACAATCCAGATAGTAGCCGCAGTATTACCATTTTGTCCTTTTCTTCATACACGTACACATACAAATAGAAAGTACAGTCAGTAAGGAAAGTAATACACTCCAAATGTACATTACATTTTATACTAAATGACTAAATGTAAGTTATTGTATTGTAAACATAAATACATTTGCTAAGGAAATAAAGTTATACGAAATAATGTAATAGGCCTTGTCTGGTTCTGCTCTGCATATTATACTACACTACCTACATACGGATCCCTAGGCTCTCTTTAGTTTGCCTTCTTTAACAAATTCCCGATAACATAAATACATAGTGTATTGTATGGATAGATGTGCATCGGTAGCTATGTGAGAATAGAGAAAGAAAATCCATGCAAATATTTGGCAGGATGAAATATTCGTCGGAGCAAGCTTTTTGGCAATGTTTGCTTTCAGTTACATTATATCTTGTAAAGTACAGCACACTAAAGAGTAAGGAAGCTAAAGTGCCGATATTGCATACAGTTTCTTATGCTCAACCGGTAGGTATATATATTATTATGTACTTTTAGCTCAATAAACAACTAGTACTCCACTTGGACTACACTGCAGTTTGAGGAATGAAGCAGGCCAGACTTAAAGTATAGTAAACACATAAGTACGTTGTAGTAAACTAGTAAACATATAGTGGGTGAACTACATACATTGTATTCTATTGTACATATTTCCTTCTGTTGTCCAATATATTCCAACAAACTTACTACTTACTACGTAGTATTACAGTAAGAAAGTTCAGTTTCTCTAGACCATGGACATAAGGACCTTAGCAACATAACATACATAGATTTAATATCCCGTCATTCACTAAAGTAGGTAACAGAAGCACTAAAATAAATGTCCGATGCAAAGTTAATGGCTAATACTACAAGTAAATATGTAGTAACACCCTACTCAACTATAGGGCACAGCTGATCTCATTCAATGAAGTTTAACAGTCTACTGTATGGAAATTTTTAAGGGCAGGCCATGCCATGCCAATTCTTTTGCTTTTGCACGAGTCGTTAGTCTTTTTCCTTACTGTATATATATTGTATATACTGTAATAGTGATGCAGTATTTTTTGTGGAACCT
The DNA here is from genome assembly GCA_034694165.1 of Tomocerus mixtus. Classification (NCBI taxonomy): domain Eukaryota; kingdom Metazoa; phylum Arthropoda; class Collembola; order Entomobryomorpha; family Tomoceridae; genus Tomocerus; species Tomocerus mixtus. The sequence goes on from JAQFYC010005334.1 coordinate 13,193, forward strand.
ATTTATTATGTAACTAGAGTACGTACAATCCTTTTAGTTATATTTATGTAGTGCAGTGCAGTGAGTTCAATGCTTCTTCTCTTTCTCTTGCTTTATGTCATCCGGGAAATGTTTTTACCTTTGTTCCACTTCAGTACAGTTAACACAGTGAACAGTGCAGTCGCAGTGGTCCTTCGACAGTAGTGGTATGGTATACACTATACACAATATAACTATATAGATTGTAGCTGTAGATAACTGTCATGTCACAACATAAGTGTCTCTCCTTGTAAGTACTTATTGCTGAAGAGTGTTTCCCTAATATTATGCAGTATAAACAAGCAGTAGCTCCATGTAGTACCAATAATAAGTTCTCTTTAATGTATTTTCCTACTGTTGTTTGCTTTACAATAAAAATTTTAGCACATAAAGTAGAGTGCACTCTGATGTTAGTTTTATTAGTACCTACCTAACATTCTTCTATAAGTATCTACTGCATTAACTTTAACTTTTCACAAGTTAAACTTTAGCTTTCTCTAATTTTACTGTTTTAACAATAGTAGCCTAGTAATAAGGATATCAATATGTAAAACGTCCTTGTAAAATGTTTTATTGTTTCGTATTTAAGTACTTGGGTAATGACGCTGTGTGGTCTGGTCTGGTGTTATATCACAGGCGTCATTCTTACATACATCTTATACATAGATTTATTTAGTATTTACTTAATTAATAGACATGTATTCCTTTTATCATAGCTACAAACAAGAGAATTGCATTGATATACAGTCAGAGTGAATATAACAATGAATAAGGATCAATTGTTCACACATTTTATTTTTAAAGAGATCTGGATTCTGTGTGATAGTAAGAATAGTACTTTTATACGTGCGCAGAACAACAGATTTATTGTGTGCATGGATGTATAAGTCTGTAATTACTGCTTTGACAATTAGTTATGCTTCCTTTTTCTTTGCTTCTGTGCACTTTACGCTACTGTGTCAAATGTAATTAGTAATAATTACCTATATATGTATTTACATCTAGATAAACGTGATAACTTTTTTATCAACATGGGATATAACCACCATTTACAATCTAACAAGATGGTAAGTGGACTGTTAGACTAACAATACTAAATGTAGAAGTTTAAAGGCAGGTAAGTTAACACGCATTCAAGGTAGTGTACATAAATAGTTACAATGCGTTTGTAATACAAACAAATGCTTAGGTGGTAGGGTAAATATAGCTTCTTTCATTTTATAGTATATAATATAGTACACTATGATTAATTAAATGAAGACGCTGGAAGCTATATTTCCGCCCATTATTATTAGCCGAAAATCAAAAGGCATGTTAATTACAAGAGTTTTCCAATTAATTCAGATAATGATTACAAAGACTGAAAACTTATCGTCACGCGGATCCGATTTCTTCCAAACTGCCCGGGACCGGGAAACGTTCGGGAAGCATTACCTGCCCGCTTCCCGGGACC
>JAQFYC010005335.1:0-14662 GCA_034694165.1 Tomocerus mixtus
GGACGCACGGACGCACGGACGCACGGACAGACATTGCGATTACATGAGCCAGCCTCGCACACTCGGGCGGGCTAAAAATGAAACATGGTGATCGAATGCCTGCTTTATACTTTACACTACGTTAAGGTGCATATCTAATACTCTTAAAATTGAATATCACTCAGCTCAGTCTTATGGACTGGCACTGGCACTGGACTACTGTCCAAACTGTCCATCCATACTAAGTATATTATATTATGGGATATGGGCTATATGTACCATTAAATTGCACCGTGACGTGACTGATGTCTATCACGTTTGCTTTTGCTTGACAATGGCCATGACCATGAGAAATTCATTAGGTATCAACATAAGTTTATACACAGTTCTTATACGTTACCAACAAATATTTTATGATGTATGTGTTCAGTTTAGATATTATTTTACTTACATTATTATAATGTATTTAGTAGGAAAGTGATAGAATGCACATGCAGCATAGAACATAATTATCAAAAATACTAATAAGTATCTTATCTGCTTAGCATTATTATGATATTATGTAATTGAGAAATATAAAATAACATAACTAGGATGTGCAAGACATTAGACATTGAATGATGAATCAACTGTATGCAAAGACCTTCACCCAGAGTCCACTAACGATAAAATAAATCATACACAAGCAAAATGTAATACTTGCATAACCTACCCCACCACATACTCATACTAAAACATTAATTTAACAGAAACATGTGATAAGCTACATTAGTGCAGCAATAGCTAAATAGCTTGTGTGTTGGAAAGCTATATAGTTTGTAGGTTCATATGCAAAATACTAGTATGAAATTTTACAGAACATTTTACTTCATAAGCATAATTCGCATACCACATACTAGGGCATGGCATATACTAAGTCTAGCTATAGTAGAACTGCAAATACAGATTGAATGGCGAAATGACATATAAATAAATAAATTGAATAACCGATTTAAGTGGTTCAATGGAAGTTAATTTTATGAAAAGAAAACGTTTCTTAGCTTTATTAATTAATAATCACACAATTATTGCATAGTTAATATGCAATAAGATTAATAGGAAAATGCATTGCATACGAATACTGGACATTTAATTTTGCTAAAATTACATTATCGTTACACAATAAATGTGCATTAACATTATGCTTATCACCTAATCATGTCCATGATCTGCTTTTATATGCAGAATAAAAAGACTTGATAAAATGGCATCCACCACCATAATTATTCTACTACACCATAACGTAATATTTTTTATGGTTGATTACTATATTGTATCACACGATTCAATTTAATCACACATTTTCTTTTTATGGTACATTATGTTAACTACATAATAATCTAATAGGGAAGGACGGTTCATATAATGTTCTAAATTAAGGAAACTGGAGATAGATAGCAATGACGGTATATTGTCCGTTTACACATGGGAGTATAAAATACTGCATTTCGCAACTCATGCCATTGTTGGAATGCTACAGGTTCCACAGTTCGTACTTCCAGATTCAAACTCCAAAGTTGTAGAAGGTAGTACATAATTAGCTAAATGTTAATTACTAATTACGTACTGTAGCTGCCTAATAGTTAGCCATACATATTTACATTAGTACAGAGTACTCCCGACAGAAAGCGTAGACATTTAAATAATTACAGATATTGCGATTTGGTTTATTATTTTACCTATGCACATGCATAAGTCATAAACATTTCGAATTTTATTAAGCACTCAAAAATCATTTTGACTAAAAACGTTGGTAAAAATACTTGTGTACAAATATACTATTCTATACAATAGTATGTAATACCACATTTAATTCGAGATCAGTACATTATACAATACTGACTACTGACTATGTAAAAGTAAAGTAAATACTAACATCTCTAAGGCGTATATTGTAATGTTGCTAAATTTAATTGCTAGTACTAGTCAATAGTACTAAATTAGCTAACATCTCCGAACGCTGCCAGGCGAGTGTGCCTGTAATAATACATTTAAGTAGAACGCCAGTGAAAGGCAATCATGATTCAAATAACTAGCTCAATAACGAATCAACTTAGAGCTATTTTACAAAATATTAAAATTCAACCTGTCATTTCTAATTAATTCAACTTTCAAGATGTGGATTATAATAAACAACAAACATTGAATTAAAATATTGTGAGGTAACCGCAAATCAATTAGTGAACTACACAACCAAAACATGTCTGTCAACAGCATTTTTACTATATTACTCGTCAACTATTTAATTGCAATTTTCCTACGGCTACTAAATAAATCTGCGAACGCTAATGAGCCAATCACATAATACTGACTTTCAAGAGATTTGCAGTTTTCAGTATACTTATTTGTCCAATATTATGAGCATCATAAATACAGAATAGAGAGTCCATCAGTCTGCATTTTATAATCACAATAATCACAGATATTGTAAACTTATGGAAGCTCACTTGTATAAAATCCTCCAAATATATATGTATTTCGCTTTCAAAATATTTTATCTACTATTCGTACTACAACTACTACCGACATACAAAAAATGGAAGTCTTACTACTGTCATGGTCACAGCTGACAGTGGACAATTCCAGCTCCTCCGTCTAAAAATACTTATTCGCTAATGACATAGGTTTAGTAACATTATAACATTATAGACAGCGTAAACATATTTAAATTTTCAACATACGCAAAGATTCAATGGTCTTTTGCATACTTGTGCTGCACTTCTGACAGCCTTCCCCGATGTTTACCTTGCAATGAGTGTTACAAAGATGATCACCAGGGCAAGGATGATTATTAGGGCAGGATCGGTGACATCTATTCATACATTTGTATTGCACGTGTTCCTTAGTGTCGTGGATATGGCAAGATAACTGGCACTTGTGTCCACACTTAAATATTTTCTTACATCCATTGACATAAGACGACGCTGCTGGTTTCTTGCTAGTCAAATGACACGGCACCATCACCTTAAATTAATAGAAGAGAATAATTGCACTAAAATTCATACCTATACATATATTACAAGGTGAAAGTAAATTGTCTACTTATTAGCCATATTTTCTAAAAATCATAAATTATTATGAAACTTACCTTATGTTTACAGTTGGAAACTATCTGAACTAAAGTAGTGCAACTAATTCCTTCTGTGTCTTGGTGGCAAGGCAGGTTAACGAAGTGTTTACAACGAAGCATCTTGCTCATCGGGGAATTACATTTTACTTGGTCACGTTGATGACATGGAGACTTTTGAAGATGTCCACATTTCAATTTAGATTCGACGGACACGTTACACTTCATTTTCTTTATGAACTTGTTACAAGCAAGGGTAACTGCATGTCCACAAGGCAATCTTCTTTCAACCATTACGTCACAAAATGCTAATTTGTCATGGCAAGCCAATGTTTTCAAGTGCCCGCATGATAGCAATTTGATCTCTTTTTGATTGCATATTACGGTGGCCGGATCTTGATGGCAATGTGCATTTTGAATATGTCCACATGATAAATTCTTCGCAACAGTTTCAATACATTTGACATCTGAAGGGCTTCGACTACAAGGGACAAGGAGACGATGACCACATTTTAACTGCTTCGCCTTTAGTTTTGGGCAGGACATATCCGACACGTTTTCGCTGCACAAAAATTTTATGGCAGTTCTGTGTCCGCATGAAAGGGTCTTCTTAACCATTTCTTTGCAAGGGGATTCTTTAACTCGATGACAAGGACCTGTCTGCCTATGTCCACAATTTAATTGCTTCTCCACTACTTCCGTACATTCGAAAGACAATTTCTTTTGATGACAACGAACTGTCAATCCATGTCCGCAAGGGAGAGTCGTTTTTACTAATTGTTGGCATTTAGCTTTAGGTGTCTTCGATGTCCGGGATTTATAACATGCGACTGACACATTATGCTTACAAGCCAGTGGGACTAAAACAGTTTGCGTGCATGTAATGGTGTCCGGCTTTTGGTGGCAGTGCATGTTTTGTTTGTGACCACATGGGAGCGCCTTCTTCCTTACGGATATACACTTGATATTGTCAACATCCAACATTTGCCGTGGTGTTACTTTTTGCTTGTGGCCACAACTAAGCTTCAATGCAGTCAACTTTAAGACTTTGGGGGTTTCACTGACAGGTTGTTGCTCAACTGCAAGATTTTCCTCCAGTGGAAGTTCTTCGACGATAATTTTTGCTGTGGGCCAAGTTGGTCTAGCTTCTGTGAGTGAAGGGTGTTGTGGATAAGTGAGAGGTAAGTTATGACCAATGCACTGCATCTCTTCAAGGATCTCGCTAATTTTACCCCATGTCTCTGAAGCAGCCTTCAAGCATGACATATTTCCAATCATGAAAAGACCATGTCTGTTCAGAATAGAAGTGTGGTGAGTTAATTATTTCAGAATCAAGGAACGTATTACCATTACCCTATAAAGTAATTAAGTCTACGAAAAATAATTCAATACCTTGCCCGAGATAACGCTACACAAACTCTGTTGTTTGTTTTCAGAAATCCCACATTATTTTGCTCGTTACTTCGAACAAGGGACAAAAGAATGATATCATTTTCCTCCCCCTGATAACCATCCACAGTGCTTACACGGATCTTAGAGCAATGCATGTCATTTTTCAGAACCTGTAAAAATTACAAAATAAAACCTATAAAAATTACCAAAGAACACATATTTTGCCTAAGTTCACTTTTCAAAATCCACATTGCATTTCTTATTTTTCAAATAAACAATTTTTTCCTTAATACAGCCAGTAACGGTGAGTTTAATTAACTTACATTGTCCAAATATACTTTTTGGTCTAGGTAAGTGACAATAATTGTGATTTGGTCTGGTGTGTAAAATCCTCTTTTGACAAAATAATTGGCAAGGTCAATTAAAAAGTTTGCTTCATGCTGATTGAAGTAACTGCTTGATCCTTTTTCCTATAAGTGTTAAAATAAACATATTAATCAAACGTAGGTGTATAGTATGGTTACAAGTATAAATAAACACGTCACTTATATAAAAATTAGTGGACAATTAACGCTAACCTTGCTCTGTTCTTTCTGATGGTCCACGAAATAAATATTCTTGCTACAACCAATGACATCAGGGTACTGGTAAACGACAGCATGATTGTCCAACTCTTCATAAATAACGGGACACACCATTCTTGCAATTTCCGGACGCATTCTGTGTTGCACTTTCAGTTGAACCCAATTCTTTACTTCTTGGGAAACTCCATTGCTAACAAGCCTTTCCATCAAAGAAACATCTAATTGGTAATCCGCTGCTAGATTGTAATCTGCCGTTTGAGGTCTCAATTGTTTATGATCACCAATCAATATCAATTGCTGACAATGTTCTGTCAATGAAGCGACAACGTGAGCTTCCAAAACATGAGCAGCTTCTTCGACAATCATTATTTTAGGCTGCATTGCTTTGTTGACCATGGTTTTGTACTTGACGGCTCCAGTTGTTGTCATTCCTACAACCTTTGCAGCTTTGATACACGCTGCTCTTCCAAGAAAATGTTTGTAATCTTCATACTTTTCCAATGCAACTTTTAGTTGTCTTTCAAATTCCATAGCAATGCCCTTCACGTGCCGAACCATTAGAAAATAAAATGCCCATCTAGTCACGTATTTTTCCTGTTCATTTTCCTCCATTCCTAACTTTGCAAATTGAGTTTGTAGTGTAGACACAGGTTTGCTGAGCAATTGTAATACAAGCGGGAGTATATCCGATATACATTCCTCCAATTCGGTCAAAGGAAGCACAAGAAGTTTGGCGTAATCAATCAGTGGTTGCTGGGGATAGCATTCAGAGATTCCGAACCACCCTAGTAGATCTTTACCCATTGGCTTGCAGATTTTCTTATACTGGTCATATATAGTCTTATAGTTGACATCAGTGGAAAGAATTTTGAGAATTGGTTTTGGCAACTTTTCAAAATTCAATATTCCTTGATCCAGTATAAGACTTTTAAAATCCAGTACTCTAAGCCCAGAGAGAATATTTTGCAAACTTTCGATTTGACGATAGAGTTTATTTTTCTCCCTGCCATTAGCCTGCTTTTGAAATAATGTCAAGGGCTCTATTACTTCAGATTTGGATCCACCACCAATTCGAAGGACCATCAGTTCCGCTTGTTTATTATTTCCTCCGCACATAACATTGGTGATAAAATCCAGGATTAGTTCCAGTGTTTGATCCAAAGCGTGGTTTGTATACGAAACTATGAGAATTGGAGAAGAGTTGAGGAGCCAAGGATTTGAAAGCAATAATTTTGCTATTTGTACTCCGATGAAAGTCTTTCCGGTACCGGGTGGACCCTGAATGATAGTTAATTCTTGTGTCATAGCTTTTTGAAGGGCTTCGTACTGAGAGATGTCCAAGTTGAGTTGATTTGCAGTTGGCCAATTGGCAAAATCGAAGATCTTTGCGTTTAAATTACAATTTTCCTTAGTTAAAACTGAGAAGTTAAGTTTCTGAGTTAATTGGAGCATGTAATGTGGACAAACAGGATTTGTGGCAGCATCGACGATGTACTTTTTCATTGGGAAACGATCCAGCTTCACGATTTGCAGATATTCTAATGTGTGTTTGTATGCTTCATAAAAAGCAACACTCTCCATCATTAGAAAACTGTCTTTATTTTCATCAGTAATCCAGCTTGGGCCATCTTTCGAAAACTTAATTTGTAATCGTAGATAATACGCGTCGTTTCTTGGATTTTTAGCCAAGTATTTTACCACAGCGAATTTTACACTCTGAAAATTATCTGGTGTCAAAAGTAACAAAGAACCATTCTTGAATAGCTTCGATTCTTCCCAATCAACATTAGTCAAGTTATTCCTCTGCATTGGTATCAGGAGTGTCCGCGCCTTTTTGACTTCAACATTGTCTCCTTGAATACGTACGTTATAAAATAGAGCTGGAATCTTTACAGTAGCCCTTTTTCCATTTTTACCAAATGTTTTCACAGTCCTAACTCCGGTTCGCAGGGGCCGTAAAAAGTCTTCTAACAATAGGCGAAACTGGACATCCAAGTATTCTTCCGAAGAAGAATATTTAGCACCTTCAACTTTATTTTTTCGTACGAATACAGTTTTCGAATCGACATAGAGATCCTCTTCCCTAGGTGAAACGTGCATTTCAGATATGTCCAGTGGAGACGATATACATTCGCTTATGTATGAAGTTAAATTGGCCTTCTCACGCCTGAAATTCGAACAAAATTAATTTAATTCACAAAATATCAACACATATTTGCACATTGATGTTAATACAAACTCACCGTTCGGCATAACTTTTCTCCCATTCATCTCGGAACATTGTGTACAATTTCATAGTAGCTTGTGCGTCTTCAATCTGAATTTTATGAAAATTGCATATAAAGTTTAATTGGCCATTCGTATCAAATGTTAAGTTTCATAGTTTGAGTGAATATTATTATGCTTACCGAACTGTGCTCTCCTCCTTGGATATCCAGCTTTAAGTAAGTAGATGTAAGCTGCTTCAGTGATGGTGGTGTTTTAGATTCTAATAGCCTCTGGAAATAGCTAAAACATACAAAACAACAAATTAAATACAAAATACATGTTTGTTTTAAAATTCAGAATGCTTTTCACATCGAAAAGATGTCACAGAGACACAGTATTCGGGCTTTCAAATATTATTAACACTTACAGATTTCAACAAAAGGAAAAACATTAAATATTTGGAGAAAAAAAATGATGATTAAGTAATATACGGACTCCAATCATTATTAAATTATTAATAATAGTATTACTTCGATTTTGGGAAAAAAATAATTCGCAATTAGTAACTGCACACCATTAATAAGTGTCAAGTCAAACAGCTGACAAAATTAATTGATTTCTATTTACTTGTTTCGGGCATTTCGGGTCGACAGACATTGAGTAAGCAACACAGGTATTACGCTCTTGCAAATTAGTATTTAAAAATACTATATTATTCCCTAATTGTAATAGTTACATAATAAAATTTATACCTATAAGCAATTTGGCTTTTGTAAAATTATGATGAAAAATAATGTAAAAGTGTCAAAAAACGTACGTAATTGACGTAGTTGTAACAAATCAAGTCAAAATGGTGATTGAGCTTCTCGTGGATATACTAAACAAACGACTAAGCAATCTAGAATCATGACTAGTAGAATTACTAGCACGGATATGCAAAGAAATAATAAGTAACAGGATGTCTACGGCTGAAGCAAAGTTACCGACTTACGAAAAGGTAATAGACAATTGATAACGATTGTACTTATCCTAATTTATCCTAATAAAGAATATTGTATCGACTGTGCATAAGCCAGAGGCTAAAACATAATAATAAACTAAAATACACGCGTGTATGTATTAACAACCTAACAAGTCACGTCACAACTTATGGCTTCAGCACTGACTCGAAAACTGAAAAACTCATAGATACAAAAACATGTACTCTATTTAGTGGTATGTTAAACGTACAAAACATTCAAATTATCTCAGGAGGACAATTAGGAAATTTAAATACTTCTCCTTACATTGATAACGTGAAATGTCCTAGTGACAAAGCAAATATCTACAAAAACGTATACAAGCTGCAAGGAACATTTCCATACAATAATTTATGACCAAAGTACAGAGAATAACTAGACCTCTTCTAGTTATAAACCTTAAGGAGTTACGTAGTTAATATGTTAGTAAACAAGGTGTAGTTAATAAGGAAGAATAAATTATAAGTATACATAAAATAATTTGAATACATATACATAAATATAACTACGGTGCTTACTCATCGGCTTGATACTACCCGAAGAGCTCCCTCTCAACAAATTCTTTGATATGACGATACTTGTAGCTTTGACTATGTAAAACTATAAATAGGTAGGATCCAGGGATAAATAAATAATACTATTGTACTTATGACTATGACATGTATATCTATTTATACGATTTAATATCCTAAATACTAAATATAGTTGACCATGTAATGTTTTGCAACTTTTAATTCGATTTTGTTCAATGTTAATTCTGCCAATGTGTATGTAAATGCTCCATGTAGCTTATACTCTACATTTAATTGAATCATCATATATTAATTAGAATATATTAATTTAACGCAATTACACTAAAACACCATCGCCAAATCCATCTGAGGATTGCCTTTGAAATTGAGTACTGTGAATACGATACTATACTATGAGCAGTGTACTAAGCCGAATAAATACATACACACTAATAAATTGGTATAATTTTACTTACATAGAAGTATCTCTAACTTGGGGATGTCCATTAAGTCTCAATACTTCCAAATCATTATGTATGGAATGTCCAACCAGGTACTTCCCCTCCACTAGCTGACCAACTTCGGTTACAACTATGTCTGCAGCAGGAGCTGTGGGGAAAATATACAACTTCAATACAAAAAGCATAAATACAAAAATAGGGTATGGAACACTACAGACTACAAAGTAAAAATTAACTGCTTTTACCGTTTTCCAAATCTTCCTTGCGTATTCCGCTGAATTTTGTACGATAATCCGTGATTTCCATTTGAGGATGTACAAACGTATCGTACAGACAGTACCCAAACTCGTTGACAATTGAAACCCTTCCTAATGCACTGTCCTTCCGATCGCCAACTCCAACCATTTCACAGTCAACTCCCAGAAATGGAGTAATAGCTGTGTAATAGGACGGAAGTGATATTGCTTCGTCTTCTGGCCAAGGCGTTCGGCCGTAATGGTCATAGCGAATGAAACCCAGTTGGTTCAGAAACTTTTCAGGAACAATAGTACTCCCAATTATCTTCTTAGGCCCTGTGTTCGCAGAACCAGGAAGATGACTTTCAGTTACCGGTGACATTATGTCTGGTCAGGCGTCAGGTGTGGACACCTCACATCAGCTGTTGCTTTTGCAGATGTTTCCTTTGACCTACATCCAAAAATACCAACATGTATTAATTACTCTTCATACATCATAATTCGGGTTATGTTGGTTAGTAGATCCTCGTTTCCAGGAACTTAGAAAATGTTTTGTTTGTTGAAACGGTTGCAACGTTGAATGTTGAATGTGATCAGTGATACTTAAAAATCCAGAAAATATATTATGTTGGTTGAAAACGTGAACCTTCAACCTTCAGCGAAGACATTTCAATTCAAAGGGTTTCTATATTCATATTTTTATACAATTTATAGCGTTTCTTTTAACCAACGCAAAATTAAAATTATTATTTCCTCCAGATTTATCATTTATTGTATCCCGTTTCAGTGGATCGTTGCAACCGTTTCATTCGACCAACAAAATATATTTTAAATTCTTGGAAAACACAGGATCTACGGCTACACACAACCAACAATTGACAATTAGCCAATTCTGGAGCCAGAGCCAGTGTAATTATAATTTAATTACGGAATTAGGCAAATTTAGACTACATTAGTTGTTAGTAGGCACAAAACATTATTGGCAAAAAGTGTTCTCAGTTATTGAATAAAAAAATTTCTTACACCACTGCCAACTGCTGACGACTGTGCTGCTGAAAATACCACTTCCCTTATCCCTTGACTTCACACCTGTTGATCAATATTATTAGCTATTAGCTTACAGCTTCATTTGTTAGTTAAATAGTCATTTAAATTGTATTGAACCGTTAGATGTTGATATTAGAAAAGAATCAAGAATAACATAGGACAGTGAATTTTATTTGTGTTTTGTTTTTACACCAATTCCGCCTGTTGCCTGTTGTATCTTGCCTGGTCAGGCCAATCAATCAGTAATTGATGTCATTTTAATGACTGATGATGGGCCGGTGGGAATTCTGGAGCTGGACAAACTGGAGAAACTTATAAAAATAAAACTACCACCACCCAGGACCACCTCAGAGACAGACAAAAGAAGATCTCACAGCTGATAGGTAGGCTGATAGCTCACAGCTATGTAGGTATTATTAGCACTCAGCACTTTAGCACTTGCTGCTACTAAATAAACTCACTCACAGACTCACACAGCCAGGCAGTAGTAGTGCAGTAGTGTAATACTTGATTTTACGTTACAGATACGTTTACATGCACATTTAAAGTATTCAGTTTTGAATAAACGCAACAACTTATGAACGTTAAAGTTCAACTCATAGTACAGCTATGTATTGGCATATAATAACAATAATGCAATCACGTATATTATTATATAAAACTTATATTTTAAGTACGATCTTCTTGAACCTTCTTCCGTGTTTGCTCTAATTAACGTCTCTATATTCATATAAGCTCTTTTCTCTCTTTTATCTAATTACTAATTGCAATGCAAAAGCCACCAATTACGCTATCGTTACATACGTACAATACTACGGAATAATATCTTTAATGAAAGTTCATTAAAGATATTATTCCGTAGTATTCTCAGTTCTGTGGTAATCAAGGTAAAAAAGGAGCTTATATGTAATAATACTTTTACTATTAAGAAGGAGAAAAGCGCAATGCGACATGCAACGTGGACTTAGGACATCCCTTGTAGTATAAGACAGTTTCTCATAATATTTGTATCTTAACAGCTCAATGAATTATAATGTAGTAGGGGCTCTTGGATTCATGGGCAAGTGAAAGAGGAATTTTTGATAAGTTAACCTTCACTAGATAGTGATAGTGATATGCGTGTGAGTATTAGAGTACCCCAATTTGTTAGCTACACCCGTTTTACAATGGTTTATTATATAGTAAGTAAATGGTATGACAGGTATGATATGCACTAGAAAATTAATACAAATCTATGGCGTTTGCCACTAGTACTCCCATTTTTATTATTACTGTATCTTCTTTATTTGTCCATTTTCATAATAACCATGTTTTGTATATCTATTTTTGGAATTATGGCCTCTGACAGTGCTAAACCCCATCCATACATGTCCGTCAACATGCAAGATAGTTTAAATAGCCAATAAAAGTTCAATTCTTAACTTAAGTTCACGCACTCTACAATATTGTCTTCTGCATGACATCCTTTCAATAAGCTATTAATAATTCTTAATTTTGATATTTATTGATTCCTTTGATACCAAATTATTTCTTCCATCCATTTTGGGTGTTAACTCTGTATAGCCAGAAGGCGCAGTATAATTAAAAATAATAAAAATGAGTAATACGTACAATTTACTTCAGGGACACATTCTTTCTTACAACATATCTTAATATTTCAATAACTTTTTTGGCGTGGTTATTTTTTATTTCTGCTTTATCTTTTATGCAAACCAGTAGTAAATATTAAGCAGTAACATTACGCGATAGCATATTAAATATTGCATACCATAAATACACCTAAAACACCAAGATGAATATAAAATATAGGCTGCCCTATCGACTTTACCTTGTTTAATTAGGTAACATAATTTTCAAATATCAAGATCTTATAATTTAAGCGTCCAGTCCATGTCACAAAAAGTGGGAACATTTATTGCAAATAAAATACTGAATGCGCCCACGAAAACAACAACCGAATAAAAAGACTTCTGCTACAGTTGCAGGAGGTCTTGATGTAATAGAATAGTTGAAAACAAAAATGCTATATATACAGATAATGCTATATTGTTATAATATAATAGTAACTATAAGACAAACAAGCATCAGTCAATCATTTATGTAAAAATTTTGCCGCATGGAATTAATTTTTGGGAGTTTAATAATAACGGGTAATCGGTATAGGTTTATAAATTATATAATACATATTTATATGAACATAAACATAAAGCATTATCAGTATCTGTAAAAAAGATTGATGATAGAATCTTTACACATTTGCAACACTGTGGTCTATTCGTCCTAATTTGGTAGGACTGGACTCTTAATACTGTGCATAATGTATAATATATTATAGTATTAACAACAATTTTCCAATAATTTAAGTCATAAGTGTAGACAGAGGCATAGATACAACAATGAAGAGTTTACGGGTACGTAATCTTTAATTTGCTAAATACCTGCTTATGGAGCGAGTTTCACCGTAAAGTTAACAAATAACATTTTATTTATCTTTTCCATAGGAACACCAAACTAAATTTTGTGAATTCTTCCATAGAAACACCAAACTAAAGTTTGTGAATTTTTCTATAGAAACACCAAACTAAATTTTGTGAATTTATCCACAGAAACCCTAGCCTAAACATTTACTGTTTACAATGATATTTATTACAATTATTCAACCTTACACCAACTCGGGCGGGCTATATGTGGTGGCCTGGCAGTTTTTGTTTGGTATTGGGGTGGCGCTTCCAGTGGGGTACCGATTTTATCAATTGGTAATTTGCAATTCGTTTCTGTTCCAGATGTAATAGTAAATTCAATGTTGCCAGCTGTTGTACTAAATATCATTGTTCCAGCTAACCATCACAGTAAAAATATAATATTCAGACGTTAGTTAAACCTTTTAATTTATAATTATATATTGATTAGCAGTATTTTTGATTAAAATTTTGGGTAAATAAAAAGTAAAATAATGTAATCATAAAACACTGCAATATAAATAGTAGTAAATAGTGTAAACTGACGAATAAGTGACTTACTGCAACCAACTTTTAGGAGCTTGGCCAAAAATACATACAATAAGCTATTAAAATGATATAATGGGCAAATACAAGACTGTCTTACTGAGAGGTAGGGTTGCTCCATCAAAAGTAACTTGGAGAGGATATTCTGAAGTTGACCTCACTAACGTCAGTGTTGTCTCGTTGGGAGTTATATGAACATCGAGTACATTCTTCAAATAATTTATCCCTGGAGTTACATAGAAAGACAAAGGCATTTAACGAATCTAAATATCAAAAATTCTCATTTCTCACCTTACATTTGCATCATTAAAATTCCAATAAATGTATACAAAGCTTACCAATAAGCTTCAGTCCAGTACTGTGTGGCAAAACTCTCGGTTTGGAGAAAACTAATTTTTCAGGGTGCAAACGAAGTCCACCAAATCCGGTAACAACAGACTGAAGGAATCCTCCCATACCGGTGATAAAATTAATCGCGCCTAAATAAGGTGGCTTAGACTCGGTCCACACCTAAATATAAGCAACAGCATTATTATAATTCAAGCAATACTTATATGCAAAAAAATATTATGACCACTAACCTTATATGGTTCTCTCATGTACCATTGATAACTCTGATTGAATATAGCTTCTGACTTTTCCAGTTGATCTAATTCCATGAATCCAACTGTGTGCATTGCCCAAGTCATGGCCGGTCCATCTTCTCTTGTCACATTTTCATATCCAATCAAATCATTTTCCCTGGTTGTTGCATTCATTGGATATAAAAGGGGGAATCCCATAAGTACAACATCTGCCTGTTTGATTTGCTCCCCAATGCGGTACCCTTGGAATTCTGGGTGGTAATCAAGTTCTTCGTCGTAAAGAAGTGTCAACGATTCCGCTACTTGCAGCCACTCGTCAGGAATTGTGTCCATTTGGCCCTCACACAGACATTCGGCATACCTTATTTGAAAACAATTGATTTATACAATACTATTTAATTTAAATGTTTAAATATATTTGATTTGTGAAATACTTTGCAAAGAAAATCGAATATCCAGCTTGTACGTTAGTGTAGCCATTATTATCTACATCATGATGATCCTCATCAGGTGGCATTACATCTAAAAT
>JAQFYC010005336.1:0-14659 GCA_034694165.1 Tomocerus mixtus
TAGTCCCGCACAAATCCCCAAAAACACAGCCCAAAACGGGTTGGTGTTTGTTTACTGCCCTACTACATTCTTAAGGAATACTGATAATAAAGGAAGATAACCTATATAGTAGTATTCGAGGCGAAATTTTATCCTGACAAACATCCTGACAGAGTCATGTTTTTATGTACGTAGGTAGTAATTGATAGAACGAGAAATGCCTTGCCTAAGGTTAAATTGAAGTTGATAGAAGACTGCACTTTGGTTTTGGATACCTAGATACCTTCCCTTGGTTTATTTAGTTTGGTTACCGTTATTTGCCGTACCATATATATACACGTCCAAAATCTCATTTTGTTTTCTCCTTTCGGTAAAGGGAAGAATAATTCAGATTCAGATAATCATAAAAGCTCGGTTTCCAGGTATACCTACTTACTGAGTAGACTGAGTACCTAGGAAATAAAAGGATATCAGACAGAACAGAAGAATGCAATATGCGATTACATTAGATTACACTACTCTGCAGAAAATCGAAATTGGGAGCATTGGCTTGCGTCGAAACCTTTCTGCACTAGATCATGTTACAAAAGTGATGATATTAGTTATGATAAGTAGTTTATTACATAATAGTAGTAGCGATGCGATGTCCTGGCCGTCTGGTAAGCTTTTACATGTAGAATCGTAATACATTCATATAGAAAAGATTTCCCAATTTGCGGATTCCAAATATTATCACATTTTTCTCCCTAGCTACTATTTTCATTTAATATCAGAGGACAGAGTATCAAAACCAATACTATATCTTAACACTTCACTCTACTGATGTAGAGTGCGGTGCGGATTATTGAATACTATGTAGATTTATCATAGCCATCACGAAAATATTTTCTTCCAAGAATCCTGAAACGTGCACCAAATACCCCACCCCCACTTTCTATTTTGTGCTGGAGCCTTATACGTACCAATATAAATATACAGGGAGAGTTTTTATATAAACTTTCTCTTTTTTATGTGTAGAAAACATTTACCTTGGAATCCTATTCTATACAATCCACCTAGTAAATACGAACATTGTGTTAATGTGCTATTCTTTTAATTACAATCGTCTAAATCCCATGATTAACGTGTTCTCCATTTCCTTAGAAAGTTAAACCATTAAGAAAATGTGCAGGCGTTTTTGCAATTTCAAAAATATTACAAATTCGCAAATATTATTGAAATGCTATGTACCTAAAGATTACGTACACGAGGAAGGAAATGAAAGCCAAGATATTAAATCTAGCGATGCCCGATATTCGAAATGATTGTAGATTTAGGAAAAACTCTCCCTGTATATCAACACGTAGATATCATTATTTAATTTATCCATGTATATAGTATTATTGCAGGCATAAATATAATTTACACGTAAATAAACATAATGGAAAATCCACTTTTACATTAGCAGGAAAGTAAATCTAGCCGCACCTGAAATCAATGTGAAAAACATCAACAATGCTGTATCTGGAATGGACTCTTTGGAAAATGGGAAAAGCCGAAGCGCTACGCCGTACCCCAAGGACAAGTTCTCAGCTAAATCCGCAGTTTCTGATAGAGCAAACTCTGTGTCTCTATCAAAAGGCACCAAAGAAAGAGGTAGAGTGCAATATATGATTGTGTACCTATATACCTAAACCTAAGGATAAGCAAAGGAAAGTTAAGTAGCACACAGAGCTTAGATCAAGGGTCTCTGCTCTCGCTTTTACTTCACTTACCTTCTAATTTACTTAAGCTTTCTTCATTCCTATTTCTATATTAATGTTAAGCTCCCACATCCTCCTGGCCGGGTTTGGCTCCTGGTTTCCCTAGAATAATAAATTATGCTAATGTTATGATGTGGTGAGATAAAATGTGTAATATAGCTGTTTCCTACAGGTTGCTTACCTAGATATTGTAAAACTAGCACCATATTGCATAAATCTATATCCATGTACGTGTTTATTCTCCCTTATCCTACTTTTAATATACCTACCTATAGGTTATACGAGAAGTAGGTATTTACTTAGTAGTTACTATAGCGGATATCATGTATTTTATTATGGTTATTAAGATTAAGCAGGCAAGGGGTATACTATTTTAAAAGAACGCAGTCGATTAGTTTTTGCCTATGAGGATTATATAACCTATGCCTGATGTTTTCAACAAGTTCACTGCACAACAGGTACTTAATTTTGACACAAATGTCATTGTCAGACGTAAACCACAAGCAAATTTCACATTTCCAATTTTCTCTGTCAACATCAGCTAATTTTTGTAAAATTCACGTCTGGCCTAAATAATTGCATTCTGCGGTACATTATGAATTTGAATATTAACATACTACTTGTATAGAAATCGATTAATTTCTCTGCTTTCCCCAATTCAATTCAATATACTACGTAAAAGATAAATCGTCCGGTTAGACTGTTTTGCCTTTACTAAGTCATATTAAGAATTGTTAGAGCTGAGAACAACAGAATTAAAAAATGGGCACAAAACGTAGTGGTAGTGAAAGTTTTAAATGGACTTACAGCTTATAAAGTGAAAGCGATTTGTTTTCTAATAATAATAATGGTAAATATTTACGAAATACGACTTGTACCTTGTGCCAGATGGTCATATGTAACGTTGACATAAGTTATGATACATTGCATACTACTATATAGATAATTGCTTTAGTAGTCTTAAGATAAAACAAAAGCAAGAGAAATAAAAGAGTGGAATAGTATATCTAATACCATATTCCACACTGTAAGGGGGATCAAAGGAATATTACCATGAACTACATACGAACTCTTTTGAATTAACTTATATTATTACCTACTAGTAATTAGCTACTACATATAAACGTATAGCCTTATAAGTAAGGTAAATCTAGTAGTAATGGTAGCAAACATCGCCTTTCACCTTAGAATCCCGTAGCACACAAAGAAACCTGATTAAACGAAAGGGAAACTGTTGGGTTATACATATACCTACCATGTGTACAAGTGATTATAATAGGTAAATTACCTTTCGGTTGTAAGTTATGAATAAGGTGCGTGAATAAGTAAAATATCTGTGAAGACCAACTCTAAAAGACAAACATAGTTTAGCAACATGCCAAAATTCCAATTTAAGTACACGACAGCGACTTGAAATGGCATGGCTGATGTTTTTCTCAGACACGTCACATTCACATCTTAAATTCAAGACAACTTTCTTACGTTAATGTTACCACATTTACTGTTTTATTACCCCATTACTGAAAGCTGTGGTTTGTAGAAGTACCTACACACACAGTAACTTACCTTTAGCACTTTATTACATTTAAGTAGGAGAATACATATATTTACCTGCAACGAAGTAATTCATATGGAAAATTTCTTTGCCCAAACATACTCAAAGAGATTATTTTGCGTTAAATGTATGTTATTGTTCAGGAGACGACAATTATTATACTAAATAAGATATTATTATGTATGTTACAGTGAGATTCACAAACATTTGATCGCTAACCTTTCAATGCCGTACATTCATAAAGTTATGCACGCTAGGGATTTACAGCGTTCTCCTAATTGTGATTTCCCTCATATGAATGCCATAATTTCATTTACATATAGAAGCTTTCTCCTACTTTCCCCGTGTACAATGCCTTAGTTCTAAACCTCGAAAGTGTATAACCTTAACACTTACATACTATATTCAGCATTTATAACTACTTTCACCCCAACGAATAGTGTTATCTGTATAAGCATCACAATATGTGGGCTATCTTCTTTGCTAATTTTTCCTTGTTAGCTATTGTAGAATTCATTTCTGGAAATTGCTAGGAAAACAGTATGTGCGAAAGTACAATAACTGAATATTTTTGAATCCCACAGTGCTGCTGCACAGAGGTAGTGGTATTTTAATTTGTTAAAAGCTACATCCTTTCAATGAGTTGCTTTGAATACTGTGATTGTTAATTATTAAAACTCAGAGAATTATTAGCAAATATGGGGCAGCGATTGTTTACCATTAAATGAGGGAATGTTAATCTAAAAAATATCTTTTGGCTTACAGATTATATTGGGTTTCCCCCATACCGAGGATCAAATGCGGTTAGATACCAAAGACAGAGAAGAAGCTATCATACTGCACCATTACCTCAGTAAGCTAATTAACAACACAATTATGAATTTAAATCTATAATTATTATAGAAAATATTAAAAATTAATACTGTGTACTTATTTTATATATTTTCTAATATAAAAATCTAAAGTGGACAACTGTGAAAATTCCTTAGTAAAAATTATGTTTTGTGATCTTTATAGCATGGAACCTGACGTGCGACAATATGCAAACTATGCCCAACCTGACGAATTAGAATTCAATTTGAATAACCCTCAAGATCGAGAGGCATTTATGGAAATGTTAGCTATACTTCGCTCTAAAGAGTTGCTGAATATGAATAGCGAGATGCCCCTAGTAAAAAATGACGAGGATGAGTTCGAGGACGAGGAGCCTGCGATGGATATTGGATATTTCGGGAAACAGCCATCTGCTTATGAATCGAATAAAATACCTTCAGATCCGATTTCTCTAATGAGCTCTTCTCCCGGTCTCAGCTTGCCTTTTCGCAATAGACCTAGCAACGGATTTTTAGACGGACCTGGCTATTCATACCAAGACAGCCCTTTGTCATTGAGAGAAGGCGATGACGGTAATTCAGGTAGCAACTCCACGTCTATCCATACATGAAAATACATTGTATTCTGCAAATACTCTTGTAGAAAAATGAAATTCGAAATACTCCTTTGTATTGCATCTACACATTATTCCCATGGAATTCTAGAGTATATTCCTGCTCTACCTTTCCCATAGAATAGTCTAGATAATTGGCACTGTAGTAGATATAGTCATTAGTGAGATATTCACTTCAGCCTAATGTATTTATTCCGGGCAACAATTTTTGTTCATTAGCTTCTCTACAAAATTTTAGCACAACATTCTTCGTTATGATAGATTGTACATAAACCAATTTTAACTTAATTATATTCATCTCAACGTATTTACTAATACAGTACAGATAGTATAACTATTAATAAATTGCTCTCCGTAATAGGATAGACGCATGCTGGGATTTAAAGATCACGATTTTGGTTAGCCATTTAAACTTCTTACAGCACTGATTCCTGGAGATTATACAAAAGTGCTGAAAAAATACAAAAGATACTAATTTTTCATCATAGCCTTGTGACAATTTAGATTTCGACTCTTTCTATGTGCATCGTAATTTTTATTTCCTTTCCTGTTGCAATCAAGTGAACATATTGCTGAATATCCACAAAATGACAGGTTTTATTTTAACAAGTTTAGTATTATTCGCTGAAGACTTTGGTATATTCATATCCTAACCCGAGTTAAATAATTGGGCATTTACGAGAGTAATACTTGCATAAATGGCACTATTTATTCTTTTGAAACTTATAAATTATAGGGACCTGCAGCAGCTACTGTTTATGGCATCACAATTTTGTATGTTGGTGTTTTTGAAAGCTCAAAGTAATTTAATGTTAGTAGCAAAAAGTAATGGTGGATCATTAAATCTCTAATTTGCCAGTCAAAAACTCATCTTATAATCTTGTTGAAATAAGAAATAGCTAACATTAGAACCCAAGAGACCGAAAGTCCAAAGTACGCTAAATAACCTTAAAGCATTCTGAACAAAGTATATAAAAGTATAAATAAAAGTTTTTGCCAGCTCTTTTCCCAGTGGGATACATCAATAAACACTGAAACAGTAAAGTAATATATTATTACTTTTACTGTATATTTGATTTTTGTATGAAAATACGTAACCAAATTGAAAAGGGAAATAATGGTAATTGGGATTTAGCACAGGATGTGATGTAAATTACTAATATTTTTATTTCTGTCGCAGTTTTATTCCTTTATAATATATGTAATACTCTTGCGAGTGCATCAGTAAAATATAGACTTAACATTAAATTATTTAGATTTAAATCGGGTTTTATGTAAAAAGAGAAAGCAAATGGTTTCTTATTCATTTAGTATTTGATATATACTGTAGGCAATAAAAATAAAACTTTCTGGTTAATTAGCAGGTAATTATGGTGCTAAATGTAATTTTTAATTGTGTTTTGAGAATACGTAAATATGAGTATTTATTTCGAAGGTTTAAAATTGTTTCCAAAGACATACGTATCAGTAATAAAACATATATAGACGAGATCTATGTTTTGTGCATAGTGCAAATGATTCACATCTCTGAAGGTATTTTATCTTGAAAATTTTAGTTGTATTTTGAGCTTGGGAGATTCTAATCGGAAATAAAATAGCTTCAAGCATGCAGATTTACAAGGACGGTTTAGGCAGCTTCTAGTGAAATAGGGCAAATACTAATTAAGATCTTCATAGTATCTGAAATGAACAAAAAAGTATTTTTGTATGTTTGAGGAGCCTTTATTGTGTATAAGTATAATGCAGGGTCTTAAATTCCGACAGAATGGAAAATAAGTATAAAGTTACTTTTGTTTGCACTAAAGCTGGAAAGAATAGGGAAAGATTGAATTTCTAAGTTCATCTTCCCACACACAACTACTACTTACACAACAAACTGAACAAAACTTCTCGGAAAATCCCTAATGCTTACCTAAGCATAGAAATTAATGGGTAGAATTTTCAGAATGCAGAGCCTAATTTTACTGGAAATGGGAAATGTATAGAGGAAACGAAGGGAAGGTTTTTCCTAGGACCATTAAAATATATACAGATACACGCATCCAAGTTATCTAACCATTCATTGATTTTTGTTATGTAATAAATGTCTATATAATATGTATATATCTGTAGTAGCTGACGAATCCTGGTTGGAGGATGCACTTCCAATACACAGTCACTCTAAAACCCGTCGGGCTGGAAATCCAGTGGCAATGAGTATGGGCTATAGCTCATCGCCAATAAAGTCTCATTTCCGGATGCTTCGTTCCCTGCGGAGGCCTGGAATCGGACTGGGAAAAGAAGTATTCTTGACAAATTATGAACCCGGATATTTCGGATCTTTCTATCCGGTACCTGCTCGCAGACTTATGCAGAAGAAGCAAGTTAAGGCTTTTGCTCGCACTATGATGTAAGTAAGAGCTTTAGCCCCAAACCAAAAGCCGAAGTGGGGAATCAATTTTAATTAATGCTAATAATATGCTACATTTACATTGTAGATCAAGATTATCTGGAAGCCCCAAGCAGCCATATTATTATTTGAAAATGTAGTCTTTACAATAATTGTCCTAATGTTAGTACAACATGATAATAAAATTTAATTCTATAAACAAGTCAATTTCAATATATTGTGTGTTTAGATTAGCATGCTTTTGCTTACCCATTTACTCCTACTATCTATTAAAAATAAACGGACAAATAAAAAATGTTCTATATACTTAATACACATACATATATGTACACTAATGTTGGTAAATATATTGAACATATATTTAATAGCTAGCTAATATCTCTAAATATACAGCTCCATGTGCATTATGTATCTCTTATTCGCTTAGGTATACTACACAACTTGAATTCTTTAAATATGCTTTATTTTAACCATAATAAATTATTATGCATAATAAATTATTATGCATAATAAAAGAAAATGTTAAACACAGTTACCATTACCGTATTTGTCGATATATGGGACATGGATTGTTAATTAACTGGTGTTAGCTACTTTAATTAACATTACATGATTATTAATTCTGGTCTGATAATATACATATGTACGTCACATTATGTACTAAAGATTAGTAATTTTATGGCTACTGTGTGCACAATTAACTTTTTGGTTATTATCAGTTTTAAATTGTTACTACCCGAAAACGAATTATATAATTATACTATACTACTACTATGGTCTGTGTCGTATGCTTTAGAAAGTAAGTAAATAACTATATGAGGTGTAGATGTCGTAATACAATAAGTATGTAACATTTAGTATTTAATTATACTTGCATTTTTCAGTCTGAAGTCCAAAACTGACGATGAACCATTAAAGATCTTTAATTTATGTACTTACAAAATTATGACTTATTTAATACTTTGTACACTCATTGTGTGCTTGACAATTTGTTCCATAAAATAAATATTTGTGTAAAAGAAACGAAGAAATGGAAGTACCTGGTATGAATATGAGATTGAAAATACTATGTTGGACTGAATGAGAACCTTTGTTCGTTGTTGGTCTAATAAAAATTTTGTGTTTTCAATTGAAAGCATTTAATCGATTTTAATTATTTGTGTGTCATGCTGTGAAAATATTTATGTCTAAATATCCATGATATAAGTATAAGAAGGATGTATGTCGAATCATGTCATATTGTAAGAATATTTTGATATGCAATCGTCAAAAATACTTTCTTCAAATTCTTAAACCTTCATCACTCGTCACCGTATTCCGATCGTGCTGATTTTTACTAAAAAGTTATTGTCACCGAAAAAGGATCCAGGCGATATATACACAAGCATCCCCATGCACCCCTTTATATAAATCGCATTAGCAAGTCATAAACAGCTATAGTTGCGCACTCAATGTATTGTAGTTGAGACGTGTATAAAATAAGTAGTACAGCAAATAGCATCCTTAAAAAGTTCGCTAGACTAATTTAATCTCTATGCTTTAAATTGCAGTAATTAAAGAAGATAAAAATAAGCGTGTTTATAATCTACACAGTTAACAAACAAATAAGTAAACAATGTAGATTAATGAGATCATTATTATTCTTAGCGAATTTTTTAACTAATTAGCAACTGCCGAATTAGCAATTTTCCCTAATTCGGAGAAAGCTTCTCATTATTTGCGACAAAAACAATAGAGAAGATTTTTCCTGAAGACTTTGGAGAGAGAATACTTAACTGTTGACAAGCAACGCATTACCAAGATGGAAATAGAATTGTATTATTTGCTTGTCTGTCATATTTCTCATAATGCATACTTGAGCTTCTCTCCACAATAATTTCTTTTGTGGGAATGTACACATGCTTGACCATATGTCCACGAAACCAGTAATTCTCCATAAGAATGAATAGAAAATGGGTTTCTGCTTATGTTTATGTTTTAGTGTAGTGTAGTGCCTGGATGGTGCATTAAGTAAGGAATAAAGGAAGCAGCTTTCTCTTTTCTCATTGTATTGTGTGCTTTCATTTCTGAAAAAGCATTACGCATTCAAATACAGAAGCTTTGTTTGTCTAAATATGATTATCAGATTTTTACACAACAAGACTACCTACCACCTACCCTTTTTTCTTTTAGATTCTGGGCCGTAATTTTCCACGGTTACATATTTATGATGCTCTCAATTAGATATTCCGCGTTTTGCTGACTGCTAAGTTGGAATGAATTTACACATTTTGCTATCTGCTAAAGTAGAAACAAGGGATTTGCATTTATTGTGACAAATGAGATTTACGGGAAAGGTAGATAAAAAATTTTTATACGAATTGATAGAAATTTTAAGTGTAAATTACCATTAAACACTCGTACTATTTATTTTTAGATACAAATAAAGTTTTTCACATTATGCTAAGTGAAAATAGGTAAAGTGCGGAGTTTTGATTTCAATGGCCTGAAATGAGACATAGCAACTCAGTATAGGCACATTTACGTAAATAATTCTACTACTTGCTCTATTCTACGTCACTGGGTGCTTTGTTGCTGTGTTTCTTTGATGTAGACGTAACCACCCACACACTTATTTTGCCAAAGTCCGCTAGTTCCATTTAGCACGTCTATTAGATTCCAACATGATTATATAAATCCTCTTAACAGTTTAGGGACAGATTTTGGTATTTGTTAATGCTTTGGTACACTTGTGATGTACGTGCACAGTAGAGAGAGAGAGAGAGAGAGAGAAGGAATCCGTAAAATTAGGAGAAAGTACACTCACTGCATTAGTATTGTATAACATGATGATATTAAACTTAGAAAACTAATGTAATACAACATTGTTCAAAATCACTCGGATGTGAAATGGAAGCTGCCAGTCCACGCGACACTATTTTTAGATTCATATGCTTTCTTTTTGTGATAACTTGTTCATTTGATCAAAACGTGATAGATCAAAAAGAGGATGGTCCTGCTAAGTATAATATTGCATTGCAATATTACGAAATGCTCTTATAGAGATCAGATTTGGTTATATAAAATGTGTTGTGCTGCATACCAAGTATAAATATAGAACAATCCACCTGTTCCCTGGTAGTATTTGCAAAGTTTACCTTTAAAATGTCTATATAATAAATATTGGGAATGGGATCTGGCATTCTTCCTTCTTGATCTGGACCTCGAATTGGAAATTGGAAAATTGATGTATGTATTCTGCTTTCTGGTCAACATTTTCTAAATTAACTCCTTCCATTACAATTGATTATAATTTTATGCTCACGCGAATACCTTCACAAACATATTTAGCAAAAAAAAACAATAAATGCAGAGACAGGTATTATATTGTTCTTAAAATAGCCAATTAGGTATTATTGTTTTCCTTGCGCATACATAATGAAACTTCTACATTACATGTGTCATGAAGAACAAAGAGGCAGTACATACATCGGATCACAAGAGACCGAAATACCGAAATACCTGGATAAATAAATTATTACTATTTCATTAACAATATTTATATGCTCTTTAACAATGCTCTCATGTAAATGCTAACATATTAGTAATATACTTATTATACTACTATATATATCCTTCAATATCACTATATGCATAGTCAATAGTAAATGATGTCATGAAAATTTTCCTAGAAGTTCTTTGATCGTGAATAAACTAATTCGCCCAACTCCAACCAAAATCGTTGTTTTCCATTTTCCATGCGTCTGCTCTTTGCTGTTAAGTTAGCATACAGTACACAGCAGTTACCTAATACATTAATACCATTTCCAACTAGTGAACAGAGGAATACACGGATTTAGATAATATTAGAGCAAACCTACACATAAGTATATATATACCATAAGCACGTCTTTTGGTATCTAACTGAGCTGGATCAAATCCCCAGTAAACCTAATTCAGGGACCTGTTACTACAATAAAAGGAGAAACATTTTCTTATCTTCCGACAGACCTGAAACTGATTTGCGACCGTTCCTTTTTCCCATAACAGGTACCCATTCATAAATAGTTACCTTTACATATTTAAGTATAAAAGTTCTACTTTTAGTTTGTAAATATACATATTACACGATAAACACAGCAAATTGTCACACACTATGGCGTATCTATGTAAAATTATAGTTAATTATACATTATCCTCAATTTTAGTCGTGTACCAAAAAGCACAGAAAGAGAAACATACCTACTTAAATAATTGTGACAAAAATTAGTTCAATAGTACTATTAATTTTAGCAACATTTTAATATTTAAGATACCTTAATAATATAATAATATCTTTTTCATTTCTTAATTTCTTGTCTCCTTTTTTGAATACCCAGCTTGAGAGCAATTATTTCTCTTGGAATTTTTATGGTTTCATGTTTTTCATACATATAATATACATACATTATACGATAGGCAACTACTGAAGAAAGTCTACTACGTACACAGAATAGCAATTATTGTGCCCATTAACGTAATAAGATTTTTTTATTTGCATTATTTATTGTGTCTCTGTAGCTTTCAAAGCAAAGTCCTGTTTCTGATAGTGAAAAATCAGGGGAAATTGGCTGAAACGATGGATCTATCTTGCATTGTAGCAATATTTGCGCTGGTCGCAAATATTAATTTCAGTACTATTGTGGCATTTCCTCAAACATCAAGTTTAGGTAACTTCTTTAGATACTTTATAAGTAAATATTTGTTGCTAGTATATTTAAATATTCATTTACGTACGTAGTAAATAAGTATATATTATGTTGGTACATATATTGTAACTGGGCAAATTAATTTTGCGAATCAATACCTAAAATAAAAAAATGCATGAAATTCCTTTGAAATGAAAGCCTAATGTCCAAATCTTAATCCAAACTGCATCAGATTACATTAAATATTAATTTATAACTTAGCTTTTAAGATCGATTTATCTTTGTTGTAATAAATATCTAAAAATAATTCTTGAAATAATTCTTTGTACCATTTCTTGACAAACATTTTATTATTACACATTTTAAAATAACGATCTAACTCGGGAAAACATTTACATGCTAATTAATCGTAATCAAGTAGAAACTGCTAAAGCAATACTTACTGAATTGAAAAATCTGATAAATTATCATTAGCGTCCAACGCGTTATCCTTAGTGCACGCCATAGCTATACTATGGTAGTATTAATATCCATTATGGATTCTCACATACTTTGTATTAATTAACTTTTCTGAAACCTGAGACTGATTTGATTTTATATTTGCATTCAGAGAACAATGCTCGGAGCTCATTTCCTCAAAGTTCCCGGAATGCAAAACCAAAAACTCCATATGGATACACGTTTACTACCGAGAAAGGGTAAAGAACAAATCTGTACATAATCACAAATATATCTATACTAATATAACGAATAGTAGCTATTGTACTACATAATACAGTAGTGTAAACAGGAACCACATCGTAAAGATAAATAGGTTACCCTATAGATTTCCTATTACAAATAATACCTATATTTGTCTTTCTCCAAAATCTAATATACATTTTTCCCACAACTTTCCTGGAATATTAAATGGTATTAGAAACAAGAGTGTAGGAAATCTTATGAAAATCTGCAAAATGTAAATATTTACAGTACTTGAGATGGTTATCATACTAACTACTGAACGAGAGATAGAGTAGGCATTGGTTTACACATTAGTATATCAGTACATGCATATTAACAATTTTATTCCAAGTCTTTGTAGATTTTGCACATCATAAGTATGCTGAAACCATAAAATTCTCTGGTTTTACAGAAATGCAGTCACACCAACTACAGTTTTCGTATCTCAGCCTCAACAAGAAAACAATCCAAACTTTTTTCAGCCAGTTGGTAGCTACGAGTATCCTGCTGCTCTTGATACTGTACATGGTAAGGGAAAGGTTCATTCGCTATCATTTTTGATTCTTAGAATTCATCCTTGTGCATTTTTGTTCAGTTATTCAATTTTTCTTCCAAAATCTCGCCAATAGGAATAAATTACATATAAGTACCTAAATGTCTACGCAGATAGGAGATATTTGTACTTGCATGGATAACATAAATAATGCAGGTGCGTAAGCAAAAATTATTTTTTATTAAAGACGACAGGGTTCCTTCTATGATGGTACGGACAAGGAGAAGTTACGGTTATGACCACGAGCAACAAAGGTTACTTAATACTTTTGTGAACAAAATATAACAAAAATGTTTGTTCGCGACTACGCTTTCAATCTTTTGATACCAGAAAACTATGAAACCATATTAATAATAGTTATTATTTATCAATTTAGACCTTTCCCTGCACCTTTCCCTAATGACAAAATGATTCCACTCATCATATCAAAAGCGTCCATGAACGGACAAATCCCCGACCATATTTTACGCTATCTTTCCATGCTGAATGTTAAGCCCCCCGTATCAGCAATAGTTGATGACGATACAGATACCGACTTCGCCGATGATGATGACACAATAATTGATATTGTCAAGGGAGGGAAACCGCACACTATTGACATTGTGTCACATACTACTAGAGGAAAGGGTACCCACATATCTTTCAAATTAATCTTCTAGTTTATACTATTTATGCAAGCAATCCTATCATTTATGGGTTTATTCTTTAGATTTGGATTGGGATGATACTCCTGATACTCCTACTATTGTTCTCCACACGAATAATAAAAATGGGCGATTAAGGAATTTCCAAAAGAAAGAGGACATGGTAAAACATTTGAAAACTTTATTTATTCCAAGTCTGTAGATTTTGCAAAAAAAAATAATTTTTGATCTACAGGTCGGAAATGCTGGAAGACTTTATTCTCTTGGACAGTTGCTACAAAATTCCCAAAAGTTTGTTTCTAATAACCCTGTACACCGTCGTTACATCCTATGAAAAGCATGAACATCCAAATAAAACACATTTCCCTTGTTCATTACTTTTCATAATTAGTTACAAGTTTAACTATGGCTGTAGATTACTGTATGTACTATGTACAATTACAAATATATGTAAAAGGGTGAAATAAAGTCATAATGTGTTTTAAAACCTTCCCAAAATGAAAATCATATATTAGTATACTATTACCTAGACCTAATGACATTAACCAACTGAAACTATTATGACCCTAAAGGAAACCCGCAAAATAATCTCAGAAAATAGTAATCCTCAAATCATTTATGATGATTTATGACTTTTCCCATTAAATCTGAATCTAGTCTTAGATGCTAAAAATAAGTGATAATTGCTTATAATATCTTGATCCAATGTTGTTCCATTACATTCGTGTACAATTTATTCGATAATAAATTCAGATTTCGTCTAGATGTTTCAATTGCATTCAAATGACATTGAAAATGACATGTACGCTTACATTTCTAGTTCCACATTTTATTTACGTTAGTACTATACATATACTTTCATTAAATCATCATTGCGTTGTAATTCATACTTCATATCTCGACATTGCATAAATATATCAGTATGTGGTGTTACTGTACTGTGTTAACGAAGCATAATAT
>JAQFYC010005337.1:0-14654 GCA_034694165.1 Tomocerus mixtus
TATTTGAAGCTGAGTTTGAAATTTAAGTAAGTTAAATAGGTATCTAGTATTTAGCTACTTAAATTGCTTTTAGAATATCCATAATGTACGTTCCTAATTTTAAATCCTACTTTTTTCTGCTCAAGATGATATTAAAAGGTTGATAAGTATTTAATACTAATTCCTTGTTAAGCTTAATATTATGTAGTATGTATATGTTTAGTGTGTTCTGTTTAAAGGTACTTATTACAGTTGCGGAGTAGAGACATGTATTTTGGGTTGATAATGCTTTCAATCTGATTTCCCTCTAAGGGATTACAGATACAGATTACTAGAGATAGAGATAAATGTCAGAATTCAGAACGAGGTCAAGGTTTTTGAGAGGAATTATATTTTATTCATATAATCCATGAGATGTACGTAAGTCAGGTATATTTGTTCTTTTAACGCTTCAAATGCGCATTCAGTAAGTAAGCAGGCAAAAACACCAGCTTAGTATAATTGGGAATGAATTGCTCCATATACTACAAATAAAGATAAATTTATTAACTATGTACTTTACTAAATTAAAGTTCAATAGTTGTTGTAATTTGTAATGGCACAAATAACGCGGAGATCCGGAGGAAGAATCTTGTAAAGAAAACCCTGGAATACTTATACGTATACAAAATATATTTCAGGAATATTCACTCATCAAAACATTCAAACATGCGAATCTGAAGTATTTTCTAATATTTTCTAATATGTAAATACATATGTAGTATGTATGATAGCTTGTACTGTAATGTACTTAAGTTGTATAAGTTAATTCTCAAGATTCGTTTTCTCATACTATTCTTTAACCCATATTTGTGCTACTTGAAATGAGAATATCTTCTAAGTACACTACAGGCTACTAGCTAGACAGGCAGCCACAATTTGGTTAGCTAATTCATTCATCTCAATTCTCAATAGATTCTAATCTATTTTGTTGATCGATTAATATGTAGTTCATGTTCATATGGAAGGATTTTAAATTATTGTTTATATAAGTTAACGCTGGTTGGTGTCACTAGATATTTAGGGGTTAGCCTAACTTTCTCCTACTTACGGGATTCTAAAATAGTATATTTATCTACCATTTTATAATAAGTATACGCAAATTCATACACTGATTCCTTTACAGATACCGTAATTGATAATCTTTATTGGTAATTCAACTAAAAGTCCATAATATGATGGAATCTTCAACATTGAAAATTAAAGTTTAATTGCTTTTGTAATTTTAAAAATTATATTTTGCCTACCGCTGACTACAATTATCTTCATTATAGAATTAGCAATAGTCTATAATGATTTAAATAGATTGAATTGAGGAATTCCATCAATTTAATATTAAATCTTCCTGTATGTAGATTTTTGTACACAACCAATTCAAAAGATTGATGATCTTCATCTTCCAATTTAAAAAATTCTAATCCCAATCTTTGAAAGCCAATTAATATGCTACTTATAATTTTGAAATGCAAATCTAAAAGTTAATATAAGCCATATTGTCCATATTAAATGGAAATTGTATAAGATACGCTGTTAATTATATAATAATTATAATACAAAAATGTGTAGCCCTTCTGTTTAATAACATTTAAAGTAGCTCGGTTATTAATCTTGTGAAAGGTACACATAGTTTATATTGTTTTTAATCTTGAGAACGCAATCTACAGATTGTTAACTGTTAATATATGAATGTCAAGATACGTAGAGCCTAATGCACATTATTTTACACAGTATAATATTCTCGAGGGTTAATTAATGCTATAATTACATAATTAGCCCATTCACCCAACCACAACTATAAATATCCATTTCATTTATGTATAGTACATGCATATATCAGGATGCAGTAGGAATTACGTACCTTGAACATGCATTAGACAAAAACTTTACATTAATTAAATTACACAATTAATTATAGGTATTTTATGTTTTGTATACAGTATAGGTAATAATCAATATAGTAATTATTACCTAATATATGGTTTACATTTACAATTTACACATTTATTATAATGATGGTTACATTACTGTACATTAGATTAGAATGTATTTATAAACTGATAGATGATGATGATTGAGGTTATTTGCGAAAAAAGAGGCGGATTATGACATGTCACGTCAGTGTCCATGTCCCATGGCATGGCCTGAAGTATTAGCATTAGGAATACTATAGGATAACTTTAGAGGCAATTACCAATAGAGTCAGATCAAGTTCAGACGACAGAACACTTTTCTTTGACTTTCTTTGTGGAACTTCTCGTGCTTTTGGTGTCCAGTTGCAAACTCATATTTCGATGCTTCTCCAAAGTCAACAACTCTTGGAAGAGCTCGCTTACGTTGTGGTTCGTCTTGGCCGAAGTCTCGATAAAATTACATTGCCATCGTCTAGCCTCAGCCTCACCGTCCACCTAAAATACACAACGCCGACAAATAACATATAACAACCGTAAATAAACGCAATTAGAGTGAAAGCAAATAGATTAGTGTGCACTTTGCGTCATTCGTCAATTTGTCCGTTATGGACACTCCAGAAAACCAAGTCCCAGAAGAATTTCAGTACCTAATGTATTTTCAAGTGTGATAGATGGCTAAGTAAATGAAATGGAAACCAATACTCATTCTTTATAAACAATACTTCTACTGATGCTTTCACTTATTTATGAGTTCAAGGGGATGCTACGCGTGTTAGCGGAAAATCAGATAGAAATCTATGAAATACTTGGACTGTAATGTAACGTTATAAAATGCTGACTTACAATTGTGTACAAGCTGCTATATATTCTTATATAGTCGTCTATAAAGCAAAATCTGCCAAGAAACAATTCTCTAACCATGCCAAATAGCCAAGACACGCTTTTTCAAAAACATAATCCGATAACTGATCTGATAACTTTTAAGGATGGACTGTAGATAATGACAATATAAAAAAAAATTCATGTAAAGAGTAAGCAGATTTTGCTTTTGGAAACTTTTGTGTTTGGCACAGTTGTAAAATTGTGCTTTGGCATATCTCTAAGAGTATTTATGTATATCCATTGAGAACTGTTATTATGAATACAAAGTTTTAAAGGAAATATTGGGGAGGCCCTTTAATAATTAGGTATTCTAAATTCGGATTCCCTTTTGACCTTGTCATTGTGGCCTACATACTTCAGAGTTATTCATTTCCTCAATAGCCTGTACTTATTTTTACCCATTTAAAGCATTTCAAAGTGAATATTTACTTGTGCGTATTTTTGTATTTATTGTATTGCGATTTTGCAACACAATATTCTTGAGTTTTTGAAAATCGTATTTATTTGTTGTTTGGTATACGTCAAGTCAAGTAAATGTCAAGTCAAGGCTTACAATTGGAGTTGACATTTCCCAAGATAATTTGAACATTGGAAGTTCAGTCGCAATTCAGATATTACGCTGTTACAATATCAATTCCACATTTCACCCAAATCAGAAGGTTACTGTTTCCAATTTCGATTTTACGTATAGGACAGGAAAATGGAATACAAAAGAAGAATAAAGAAAATAACGTACGTTAGTAAGTTCTCGGTTTTCACCCTCGTCACATTTATTTCCAACAAGGATTAGAGGAATATCTGTCATATCACCCTTGATAGATTGGATCATATCCCATATTGGCTTGAGTTCTTCCAAACTCTGTCGAGATGTAACGGAGTAGACCAAGATGAAGGCATGACCTAGAAATACAAGATAGTTCATAGTTCACTCCAATGCATTATATAAAATATTAATATCAATTGTTTGCTTGAAAGCACATAATATTTCAGTTCAATTGGCTTCATTTATTTCAAATACCGTAAATCCTTAATTTAAACCCTTGGGCTATTACGAAATTTTAATCTTTACCACCCGACAATACATTGGAAGAGGTCACAATATTATTATTGCATTTTGGGGCAATTAAGTGTGAAGTCAACATTTTAAACTTCATTTTTCACGAAAAATCTCTTCAAAGACTCAGATTTTGATTACTTAGTTCAAAAAGGAACGCTGAGTTTTAGTTGTAAGTGTAATTATTTATGTTTATGCTATTATAATTTTTTCAACATTTATTTCGTATAAAAAACCAGGACGATATTAGAAATCCGGGTTGTTTACATTTGACATAACCAATATTTTCCTTTTTGTACCATATTTTTTACCTTTTAGCGCGGTTCAATCATGTACCGGGTTCTAATACATTATTTACGGTATGAACATCATCTCTTGTTCTGTTGTACCATTTATAAAGAACAGATAGCAAGTAATATGTACACGATATTGTCTACTCACACTCAACTCTGTAAATAATAGCCGTCTCTTTTCCTTTGTTTGCTAAGTTATTTCTATGAGGTCAGTTTGCCTTTGGCTTCTATGCATTTGGTCCAAAAATGTCCATGTCTGTATTTGAAAGCATTTGATTGAGAGTGCAAATAGCAAATACAGCGCAGACTATTAATCATCTCACATACACGTGGAGAGTTGGAGACCAAAGAGAAGGACCCTCGCCATAGACAAGCCAACTAGACTTCTTAATAATATAAAAGTCTGGAGAGCTTTCTCGATCGATAAGATGATGCTTAGGACCTATAAGTACCTACTACCTACTAACAGTCCTTATACATACAAAGATTGATGCTGCTCTCCTCTGCTCTATATAATCTATATACATTAGTTATACATTTATGTAGAACTAATGTAAGTATGGATCTACCTACGCAGCCAGACGGGAAATGCATAGACATCACATCACATCACCTAATTTCAAATTCAATCTGTCCATCATATTAATATTACGTTTCAGACTACACAAACATACTTATTTCCTAGAAGATAAATTACATAAAATGTTTGTATGTACATACATACATAGAACGCATTTATTATTGCATAATAATAAGTAAAAGCTTTACACTGTATGCCTTTATGTATATATACAGATCTATACAAGATCTCAATATAAATTTGCTTTCACATTCCATAAATATCTTCATTTCTGATATTTTATCATTAAATGTAAAAAATCTTGGAAGATTTGAAGGTCTGTTTACTGTTACTGTTACCAAATGGCTATAAATGTTTCAACTACAAAGTGAAAGCAGGAGAAAGTATATACGCTTCAGAATATGTCAGATTACTTGAACTTGAAGGACACTGTAGATTGTAGATTAATTTACAATATATCTAGGAGACGAAATAATATATAATTTAAATAGAGCATAGAGTGAGTTACCTTTAGTAATGGAGAGCCGTTGCATGGCAGGGAATTGATGCGACCCCGTCGTGTCCGTGATTTGAAGTGTGCATACATTTTTGTTACAGCTTATTACCTACAGAGAGCAAACACAATTTATTAACTTTCACAGCAAGTATACCTATACAGACGTAATTCAGGATAGATAAACATACTTATTATGTATATGGTAGTTGGAGGTAATCATCATCATAATGTGATCATGCAAAAATGTTGTACTATAACGTGATGGGGGAATTGTGACGCATAAAAATATTCTAGGAATCAGTACATGTGACACATAAATGTACATCAATATTGCTCAACAACAGACAGAATGAGTTTAATGTGGCAATTATTGAGGAGCATTCTCCAGAAATAAAGTGGAAAACAGTAAACAAAATATTTCTAAATGAAAATATGTCCCATGATTTCTAGTTACATACATTTCTTTCATCTTTCATACTTATGGAAGATTTTGCTCAATTTAGAAAAAAAGTCTTTACATGGGTGAATGATCTTTATATACGTTGATAATAGTGCGTAATATAGTAGACAAGTTGAAAATATGCTTAAAATTGATTTTTTTCATGCAGTTTCTGCATTAAAATTAAAATAAATACGTTTATCTTAAAAAGTGAAACAATAAAATATCATTTTTTGTCACAGGGCAGTTAAAAACTGAATACAGTTATAGGTTGCAAAGGAAAATATACAGAATTTAAGTTTCCTAAAGCAAAACTTTGATAAAATCGAAGAAAGTTTTAAAAAGTAGAAGAAAGATATGTAGAAAGGTACATAACATGTTGATGTAATGTTTTTTATATAAGTTCAATAGATATATACAGCTTGTTTTTAAAGTTGCCCACATTAAGGATATGAAACACTAGCATTTTACACGGAGAAAGTAGAAGAAAACATATCTAAGAACTATGGAATTTTACATTGGAAAGACTAAAGGAAAGCATGTACATGGGACTACGGAATTTTACAGTAGGAGAAAGT
Organism: Tomocerus mixtus; assembly: GCA_034694165.1. NCBI lineage: Eukaryota > Metazoa > Arthropoda > Collembola > Entomobryomorpha > Tomoceridae > Tomocerus > Tomocerus mixtus. The sequence continues at coordinate 6,251 of JAQFYC010005337.1, forward strand.
TTCTATATGGGAATCCACAATGTGTGTAGCTTTATAAATATTGTGTAGACAAGAAAATTATATGTATTTGTTGTTTTAATGTCATGGGAAGGCATTGTGTTGTTGTAACTGTCACTATATAATATGAATAGGTTGAGATTGAACGCTAATAGTTTATAGTTAGTTGGGTTCTGGGAAAGTTGATTGGTATGCAAAGGGAAAGATAAGTTTCTCTGGAGAATAAGTGTTGTGTATAAGGTTGCTTGACTTGTGTCGGATGCGATAATTAAATAATGATGCCTGCGTTGCCTTACTCAAGCAAATTACATTCCACTAATTTATATACGAAGGAAGGGAAGCCAAGGAAGCCAGACCCAGGTAGGAATACTCTAATGCTAAGTTTTCATAAGGGAAATAGACTCATCTTTCTTAATTAATTTGCCAGACACTGTGAAATTTAATTATATTTCCTCTCTCCATCACTATCATTTAGTCTTTAGCATTAATACAGTACACTATCTATTCTATAATATACATAATGATAATGATGCCTCAACTCGACTATAATCAAGATCCTGGATCCGGATCTGAATGGAAGAGTATTTTGTTTCCAAGTCTTGTTTGTCAATTTTGTCTTTAGGGAAGTTATACAAATTGTTGAATAACCTTATTTACTTAAGTAAGTAAAATTAGGAAAGATGTACAGATACTTACATAACTCAAAGTATAAATGATTACTTAGTTATATGAATTAGTAGACTAATTAACAAAATATTAATTAATTAAAATTTCACACACCTGTCGATAAGTGTCCTCAATTGTGGGGATATAAGCATCTCGGAATGTGCCTTTGACGAATCTGAGTACAAGGGAAGATTTACCGACGCCGCCGGCACCGAAAACCACAACACGGTAGTCATTGCTCTGTTCAGGCATTTTCTATTTTCGCTCAAGTTACTCCAATTAGTTTACGGCCGATGGTTCTATCAGCCTCCTTGCCACTCCACCAACCAATTGCTATAATAAACACAGACAACAAACCTTTACTTATTATACATATTTCACATCCTCCACATTGTGTAAGCTGTAAGCAAGATGAAGATGAACTATTTATCCGGTAGGCATGTACGCTACACAAACTTTCTTATTTTCTACTTTGCTATTCATTAATTTTGCAAAAACAATGCATAATGTATTTTTGTAGGTTCTATTTATGTACTAAGTAAATTGCTAACAGGAGTTAATGTTTTATTTACTGCTTAGGTAGTATAATTGAATTTTTACTATTTATATCTTCAAAACAACACACTATAAGACAAACATGTGTCTAGTAAATGTGGAATTACGTATTTTCTTTTATTACATAGAAATACCATTTAAAACTTTCACAAATACTTTCACTTTATTCATGTTCCTTGTTCTAAGCCAACTTCTGTAGTATGAAAAGTACAGTACTACTTTTCACATGCAAACACAGGAGATCACCAACCTGGTGTAGCGCATATCAGTGTCAGCGGAAGTTAAAAATCTAATTTGGTTATAGTCGAAGGAATTTAACACCTATACGTACTACGTATACTTACATAGTTATCAAAGAAAATGTGTATTAAATTTATTAACAGTGTAATTAAATAATTCACGAGAAATCTGAGATAATTCTTACACAATGCACACCTTAAGTAGAATAGAACCTTGAAGAACTATTTTGCTGTGTAGTCACAGTCACAATTCCCAAGTTGGTTTCTGTATCCTTAGAAGTTGGTTTAAGTATCCTTAAATTATACTATCCAGGACAATATACGTTGTGGAAAATTTTCAGATTTTACAACACGTAGAAATATGCATAAACTTTTACGTTTCAAGTATTTCTATCAGACCCACACGTTGAAAACGTTAACACACAGTAAATCAGTAACTCTCTTATTTTTTCCATGATTTCAGTTTTACTAGAGATAGCAGAAGCAAAACAATAGCCTCGAGAGCTTGAAACGTTCCAAATATTTATTTGCAGTCAAAAATCCACAATTTCTGCAAATATTGGGTCAGTGTTAGTTAGCAGAATTAGTATAAAAGATTCGGGTAGTAGCTACTGCGTTCATGTATGTGTGACTTTCACTATTTCCCTGTGGTATGTACTGTACACAGGAGTGTGTACATTGTAAAGTGAGTAGCAAGGAGTAGAGTATTAAATAAATAGGTCAATAGAGACAGAAGATACAACAGTGAAAACTTTCTGGTTTAGTTTAATGTAGGAAGTTGCATTGAACAGGAAGTAATTGCATAAAATAAAATTACTAGGTATAGTTTCATATCCTATGCTATATAAGGTCTGAAAATTGTAGGTAGTTGTATTTGTACCATATGTTTGCATTCAGTAAGTACAGATAATATAACGCATACTAATGTCATATATGCAATGCACTCACATAATCAAGTGCACAAACAAAGTTTTTGTTTTACATATATAGTAAGTACCTGTATATTGAGATAGATTGTGATTGAATGCTGAAGGAAAGTTGCTCCACTTTCTGGAGTATGTAAATACTTAAGTATATAATGATAATATATACTTAAAATGTATATGTTAACTGTTTATATGTATGTATCTACTTTTAGTTAGAATAGTTTGCTTAAGTAATACGTATAAACATAACATGTGTTGTGTGATACTCGTATGTTATTATTTGATTATATATGCATGTTGACATTGAGAAAACTAAAAGATAGCATTGTCAGTGTCAGCAGAACTTTAACCGGAACCCGTATGGCTTCCAGCCCATTTATATCCAGTATTCACCAGAGCGACCAATGGATTCGCCGAAAGTTGGCTACATGCATTCACATAGAATCCTTTTACATTTCATTTGTATTCTACGAAGATTGCTAGCATTTCAATTTTATTTTATAAGTTAGACAAATACACTGTAAATGCATACTAATTTTTGTTTACACTACGTATGTTGTATTTGTATTGAATTTTATATTTTGGTTTGTGTATGACGTGGAGCTGAAGTAAGTTCTTCCATAATTTATTAAGTAGCTACCTTGTCCCTCTGTAGATTGTCTGTCTGTCCGTCTGTATTTTATTGGGGGATAACTCACAAAAATGGAATGGAATAACATCTTCGTTTATTGAAATCATGAGATTCCTAGGTTGTGTTCAAAATTGGATCATACCATGCCACTAGATTTTAGGTGATCTATGTCAAGGCCAACACCTTAATATCGCGCAGTTTAAATGTCGATCTTAAAGATCTAGCAAAATTGGCATCTTTTTCTGCAATTTTACATGTGGACCAACATGCTCGTAATGTTGTTAGTCTCAAATCACGTATATTTTTCTCTTCCTTAGGGTAGTACGCAGTCCTATGCAACCGGAAACCCTTAGGGGGCAGAACACAATTTAAATTATATTATCTAATCTCGAAATGTAACACTATTTTCATGTTGGTCCGCAACTAAATTAAATTATGTCAATATTGACATCGATTTTTGTGCTATCTGAATTGAATGGTACACGTTTTGATAAGCTTACACTTACAAATTCTGAAACTTGAACAAGCTAGGTACTTTTTGCATCTGTTTTCAATGTTTTATTTATTATTTTGAGCCTTTTCGGGATTCTGTTGGATATAAATGAGGAATTTCGTATTAAGAATGAATGAAGGAATCCAAATATAGAAGAATGTTTTAAGGTTTGTGTATAATATTCCATTTGTCCGCACTAGAAAGATTGGAGTCTTAGTGTCTGCGTACGTTCATACAATATTCTGGTGTGTTTCTGCTTGGTTGGACTTGTATACTTGGATCATGGTTAGAATATGTAAGTAAGCAATAAAGAAAAGACAACTTTATGTTGGGCATATAATATAGCGTGTTCTGTTCTGCTATGGAGTACTATGTCTGGTGTGACCTTCTGGAGAAAGGGATTGAGAACATAATAATGGCAATGGCAAAAAGCCATTGCTAATTTGGCATTGGAACCGGGATGCGAATGCGATAACTATAGTCAAGTCACTTCCAGCATTTGAAATTGCATTGCTAGTCGTGTCGTAGTGGTGGTGGTGGTGGTACTACTATGTTCCTTGAGTAAGAGTTGAGTTACGTTTCAACGTTTCACCATTCAACGTTGCGTTGGTTAGATTCTTCTTTGTCTGTCCAATGTTCAATGCAATAATATGCTTCTAGTTCTATAGATACTCTGCTCTGGTTTTGTTGGACAGTTGGTTCATCTCATTTTGAACATAACATGCAAACGGCAAACGTGTCTGGTTAGTTGGATGGTACTGTTATGTTCCTCACTTACATAATATAGAATTCATATGTGAATTCGAATGCTATGTGGATATGACGTACATACTTAGCTATGCCTACTTATTATATCTACTCTTTAAAATAAAGGCTTTACTTATCTACAGCTTTCTATTTAGGAAGTATACAGGGTTTTCAAGGATTAAATGGACCATGAGATTCGGATAAAAAGAAAAATTGATGCTTTCACCACATTTTCTAATTTCTTGACTGCTATAAATATTTCATTACAATTGAAATCTTCCCTCGTATCTGAATACGCAAAAAACTGTAAAAAGTGGTCAAAATAGAGAAATTAGGAGAAAGTTCAAAAAATAAGCAAACTAGCAGTCGAGAAATTAGAAAATGTGATGAAAGCATCAGTCAGTCAAAAGAAAAGTTGATGCTTTCACCACATTTTCTAATTTCTTGAGTGCTAGCATGTTTATTTCTTGCACTTTTTCCTACTTTCTCTATTTTGACCACTTTTTACAGTTTTTTGCGTATTCAGATACGAGGGAAGATTTCAATTGTGGTGAAATATTTTTTAATTATCTTAAAAAATATGGTTTACTTTTTTTTAACTGATTGCGATTTTACTAATTAAGTATACAATGATAAGTCAATTAAGTTTTCTCACTCTTAATTACTTTCACTACTGGAATAATCTTTCAATTTCTACATTGATAAAGAGTGAATATATTTTCGACTTGCTTTAGTATTGGTATTGAAAGATCAAAGTGAAAGTGAATACTTTTATCATCTGGGGACACCCTGTAGGTATGTATTCGTATGTATGTGTGTGTATCTGTATTCATTCCTTTTATGTTCCGTTATGCGATGTAATAATATATGTATGTGATGTGAGCCTCCGTTCTGACGTTTCATAGAGAAAGGAAAAAGAGCATCAGATCAGCGTCGGCAACAGGAAATCAAGGCAAAGAGAAAGCGGCAGAGAAAGTATATATTGGATAATGCTTACATAGTACTACTTCAACTGAACGAATTACGACCAAGTTTTCAGCATCAATTTGCTCTTGCTCTTGGCTCATCTCTTTTCCCTTCTCTCTATCTATCCCTGGCCATGGCTCTGGTTCTAGTGCGGTATGAACTGCGTCCCGGCTTTATTTTATTTCCCACCCGCAAAAACTTTGTATTCGTTTCGCACCAGCACACTAGTTATATCAGGAGTGGCTCCTTGTCAGCAGATATAATATTACTCTAAGTATAAAAGCATTCCGGCTCAGTGCCGTAAATACCAATGTAAATCCCCAAGGAAAATATATTTTTAATCTTTATGCATGTCAATTTTGTTTAAAAACGATTTTACTAACGACACCATTTAATCCCTGAGTAAAATAAGGAATCAATCAATTCATTTTTTAATTACACATTAAAAAAGGTGAACTAATCATTACCCCGAAAAAAAAAGTATTATCCAAAGTGTATATGTACTACATTAAAATAAAATTAATTATATAATACTTAATATTAGTTGACGGAGAAAGTTGTTCGATTCTTTAGAAAGCATTAGTATTATGTCCCCCCCCCACCTTTAAAAAATACGAATCTGGTCTTCCTAGCTGCATATTTTGCAGAATTAATAAACAAAATAGGTGTTTTTTTAAACTTTCTTGGTGTCCTAAGCTTTATTTTAAGATACAAATTATTTTAAAGACAGAGAGTATATTCTGACAGTTACGGTGCACATTCCGGTAAAGATCTTTTAATAGGATGATGTCTATATATACGTCCATAATATAGGTAGAGGACTTTTACTGCTAAAAGAACAGTAGGAAGGATATATGTACGTATATTATGTAGGTATACATGCCTATGGGGAAAGTACAATGGCGAATAAGCGGCAAAGATGTTTCCGAGAATTGTATTCTGGTAGAAGGCCTTCTTAAAGTTGAATGTTGAAGGTTAGCCTGATTTTGTGTGGTCTGGTGTGGTGTGGTTCAGCCTGTGTGAATTGAAATGATGGGACTGGGTGGACTTGAAGGAAAGATGCAGTTGTAAAATCTAAGTGAAAAGTTGAGGCATTCTTCTGCACAGTGCCTACTACCTAGAACCTAGAACCTACCCTACTACCTAGCTACTGCCTTCTACTATGAGTTTAACTTTGAGGAACGAATACTTAAGTACTACACACACAGACACGGAGGAAGGACTAACACCCAGAGTACTTTCCAAGTTTTCTTAGGTTCAACATTTTATTATAGTTATATCCTAAAAGGAATGGAATGGCACTTGTCAAGGACTTTCTCAATCGATTGTTCATTCGTATGTACTAACACGGTATCCTATGTAAGTAGACCTACGCAAGTGAATATATCATACTATATTAGCAATTTCCTATATAAGTACTTATGTAAGTAGAGTAAAAGTATCTTTAAGAATTTCATTTTTACCCACGTACTTTTACAGTGATACACATACTACTTTTTACACGGACTATTATTTTTGGTATCCTGAAACTTGCTAGTCCTACTGTACAACAGAAAATAATATCATGACGATTGCAGGCTAAAACGTTTACAAAAATGACCCAATTTAAGCAAAAACCTGCACATACAGCTATTTTGCTGCAATGGAAAGTATTTATTTAATTAGGTATTTATACATTTATTGCCTACGTCATCCTTTTTCGCAACGTTTTTGCTTTTTTATAATAGTCGCAAGGACTTTTGTCCCTTTAATTGAAGTTCTGTAATGTTATGTAATAAAAAGGTATATAAGAAGATTTATAAGCATCGGATGTTTTTGGTATGAAAGGAAATAGGGTATTCTGTGATTTGTTAAGCCAGATGAAATGGAAAAGTTGGAATACCTCCTACAGACAAGGACAAGGATACAACGGTTATGTTAGTATAAAGATTAGGATCAATTGTTAACTGTATATTTCCTACGTGTGGCTCAATAGATCCGGCTATGTCATAGTCCCGCAGTCCTTCCGGGATATGAGATACATCTTTGTGACCAATCTTTCTTCTATTTGTATTTAAACAAACTCAAAATTAGACTTTTAAAATAACGGCTTAGAAAAATATTTTATTTTGTCATTTAATTATTTTTTAGGTAATTTATTTCGATATTTGGATACTAAAAAATCCAAAAGTCCAAATGATAGTACTACTACTATTGTACTAGTTCAAATTGTTAAAATTCTTAAGAATACAAAGTTGACAAACGCAAAATAAACAAACAATATCTATAAAATTCGCAATTTTTTGAAGATTTTGATAAAATTCGTAATTTTTTTGAATATTTTGATAAAATTCACAATTTTTTGGCAAAAACTAAAAATTAATGGAAAATGTTGCATATAAAGGCTTGTGTGCCTAGTGGTACTGTGTGCCTTTGACATTTATTATTACCTAAGTCAATTTAATGTAGTATGTACTAACTTATATAATATTGTAGTGTTAGTGTTATATAGTAGCATGTGTTATTGTAATAAGTATTAAGTCTACAAAGGTATGCCACTGCCAGACTGCCTGCTTCTGTAAATTCAGTGTCATCGTAAGTATTATGTATTTTTGTGTACTTATCTTTTAAGGAGCTGTCGTGGCGTGGTGTGCTCTTTGTGATATAAGAAAACTTTCTCCTTGCATACAAATACTGTGTAAGGTGAATTGAGCTTAGACAGGAAAGCCATTCAGTCGTTTGCTATAGAGTAAATACGATATAACAAGCAACAGAGGAGGAAGTACAATAAACTGTTGTTACTTTCTTGAGCTGTTTGTATTGCGTTCCCTGGGTGGCCTGGCCTGGCTTGGCTTGGAAATTTTATCGCAAATGCAATCTCACACGAAATAAATGATAGTACTACTACATATAGGCACACGAGACCAACAAACTTTACTTTTAACTGCGGACTAAGTAAGTAGAGTGCAGAGGCACTCCAATCTTGCAGATGGGCAGAAAATAAAACCAAACCACGCTACAACTCATACATACATACAAGAAAAGTTTCCCAACTTTTGTTCCAATTCCTTTTCCTACTACTCTACATATTTGTACTCGACTCAATTCAACTCAAAGGATAAATCTACAAATACAGAATACAAATACACATGCATAAAGCAATTCAAAACGGGACCGCTTTTAAATGTATTATAAACTATCTTTC
>JAQFYC010005338.1:0-14650 GCA_034694165.1 Tomocerus mixtus
TACTAACTCGTCTACCTGTACTGTACGTACATTGGTATAGATTGAGTAATTCTAAATGCAAAAGGAATAATTTTGCATAACAGGCCGAAGGTGAAAAAGCCTACTTAATTGTATTTGCATACCTTCTTGTACATACCTATGCTGAAACACCCAAACTAAATTCTAAGTTTTCCTCAACTTAGGAAACTTTTTCGCTCATTTAACTCTTACTCTTTTTACTACAAATCATTTAATTCCTGTAGCAATTTTATTTGTACCTACTTACTACATAATAGAAATGAATTAGGAAATTAGTTTTTATGTGATTGTTTTTGCTTGGCCGGAGCAAACTTTTTGGTTAGAATTGTCCTATGATATTTTTAACCCTGGATACTACTAAAAATCGGATTTGAGGCAGCGCTTTAGAATTATGTCATTTTTAACAATTACTAACAACATGCAGTCGCAGTCGTCTAATTATTTATACACATGTGTAGATTTTGCAGATGATGATTCAAATGATGATGTAATACAAATACATGCGTGGGTAGACACAGACAGGTTACATATTTAGATACCTATATTATGCAATTTGCATTTAGATACCTTCTTTACTAATGTATTCTGTGCAATGCAATGTACCTATTTGCAGTTTACTTAACGTATCTATACTATTGAGTGCTTAGTTTAGTATACTAGTGTGCAAATATAAGGTAGGTATGTACTATGCTATTGTATGCATTGTAAATTGTACGAGTTGTTAGTTAGAAGACAAAACGAAATTAATCCTCGAGAAATTATCTTATCACCGTTCTTATCTTAACTCGACAAATTGGTTATGTTCTTCATCAATGCATTGTTGGTATTATATTTGTAGGTATTAATGGGAAAGGATGAAGCAAGTTTGGGAATGTGCTCCAGGCGAAGGGCAAATTGAGTTGCACAGAATAACCTTTTGTTTAATTAAAATGAAGACTACTATGGATAACTAAAGTAAAGTACAGTAAGTAGTACACATAATATAATACATAAAGAGCTAAATGATGGAGAATAAAATAGTCATAATAAAATATACTTACTACTTACCTTTCCACTACACTGTAGTAGATAAGCAACCTTAGTGTAAGTATATACAAAATTGTATTACTTTGCTTACAATAGTTTAGGTTTATATACATATGTATCATATTGTTAGGTATCTTGTGTAGGAAGGAATATTATGTATTTCATTGTTAAGGAATGGCCTGGTTTGGCCTGCCTGACTTGACTTGGCCTGAACTGTTGTTATATAAGTTTCGTTTAGTTTTGCATTGCGAAATTCTCAGTTCCGTACTTGCCTCGCCTTGTAGAGTAAAGTAGGATGAAGTGAGTCTGAACTGAAGTTATAATAATATTTTGAGGATTATTATGTTTCTAATAGTACAATAATAGTATGCTTATATACATGGTCATGGTGTAAGTAAGCATGCAGCATTTGTTTCTAAGTTGCTACTAAAGTAGCGAATAGTGACTTTTAGTGGCAATGAAATAACTTTCCTCTCAGTCTCTTTCAGTCAGGCAAATGGACTTCTACCCGTTTAACTAATACTAAATATGAAAGGAAGGGAAAGACAGTTCTTTCAAGATAACTAAGTGGTTAGGTAGATTCCAGATAGGAGAAAAATTTTGATAAGCCAAACTGGAGTGATATAGAAGGGCATTTATTAGTAGTTTTAGTAGGTACTTGCTTTGCAATGTAGTTATAGTATAGAGTTGAATAGTTGAAATGTGAATGTGGTTTAGTTTATGGGATTGCCTTCGTGTTGAGTTGAGTATAATGCTATGCGAATGTGATGTGATGAAACTATGTAACTAAATATGTAAGCCACTTAAATAGCTTTAGTTATCGCATCGCAAAAACTGGAAAGGTATAATATAAAGGTAGCCCACGCCATGCCATTGCCATATCATTCCTTAGATTAGGTTTTTATCAAATAATGTGCACTGTATTGTATTCAGTATTCTATGCTCTAGTATTCTTTATAAAATACAAATACAATACACTCGCCAACTTCATTTACATTAATAAAAGGTATATATACTTTAAGAACAATGTTTAATAATCTGTTTTTTATACAGAACTCTTCTGGCCTGGGCTGCCACTTCACCACTGCACTGCTACAACTTCAACTTCCATTGTCTGGCAGCTCTGGGTCATCATAAATGTATGAAAATGATAAAAGGACTTGACTTTATTATCTTTACGTGTTTTTCCTACGCAGCCCAGGCTCAGCTCAGCAATAAGGCATTCTATATCTAACTAATCAACTTTTACACTTTACGATGTAACTTTTTGATGCATTAATTGTGCTTTGCCTTCCCTAGTTTTATATTAACAGAATTAAGTTAATGAGAGTAAAAGTATTTTCCGTTACGAGCGTTTCAAACTATTCCATTTCAAGCGAACATGATATCACACAGACGTCAAGCCCTACTCAACTCTGCTCACAGCTCAACTTAACTCAAGTCTCTTCAGTCATTTTAGCTTTGTTAGTTAGTTAGTTAGTTAGCAAATAATATTATAACCTTCACTACAAATGAAAATATATTATCAACTAAAGTTTAGATAATGCTATGCATAACTCCTTTGTATAAAGAACACTAGTGTTTGATCTAAGTGTTACTATACAAAGCCCATAACATTTCTAAACACGTAAACTTTCGCCATGTACATATACTAATAGCATTATAACTATTATATACACTTTTAATAGGCATCTACCTATATGTAGTACTTATAAGTAAGGCTAAGGACGATAATATGTATTAAGTACAAACATAAAGCTTCCTTGGTGGGTCGTAGGTTATATCCCATTGCATTGTATGTACTATTACTTGAATCTAATGTATGTATGTTAGTTTTGTTACATATACGTTCCATATACGCCAAAATATAAAATATCTGCAGTCTGTCTAAACTAAACGCAGTCTGCATACTTCCTCCTGGCATGGCCTGGCCTGGACTACTTTCTCCGTTCAGTCCACATCTGCATATTTGGTAATGATCCAACAGCCTACTTACGTACGCTACTTACTTACTGTTACTCCTATAACTGTAAGTCCTAAGACAGTAAAAAAATTTACAAAGAACAAAATTAAAAGGGAATGAAACAGATTAGGGAATTAGACTGAGAATGTGCTCTATTCCTCTAGTAAGCACTCAGTCAGCAGTCAATAATAATAAAAGTATAACTAAGAAAGTATAATAGTTTCGGGGTGCAGCAATGGCATGACACTGTTGCAAACTAAAGGGAAAGTCTATACGGGAAACATTGTATCCAAGCCAAGCCAGGTAATAAAAGGAGATGGGGTTTCTTCGCCTGTAATGAATGAGATTAGGGTACAGTCTACTAGACACGATCTGGGGCTTTGGGAAACGGAGATGGGCTAACGGGAACTAGAATATACCTATAAAGACGGGTTGAGTTAAGTAAAGCTATGGAGCATAAATGAGACAGGACCACAGGAAAGCAAAGGCAAGCCTTTATTAGTAAAGCCAAACCATAAGACAAGAGAGAGGAGAAACTTAGGCTAAGTCAGGTCGACGAGTCAAGTCAAAGTCAAGTCAATCCAGGGCAAGAAAGTACATACAATCTGCTAGGTTTTGTTCAGCTTGGCAAATATGTAGAAATGTCAGAGGACGAATGGCATTTGAATGGCAAATGTAAAATCATTTTTTAATGACGAGACAATTGCATTGTGACGAAGGATGAATGTGTGGTGGAATATATATGTACTTAAGTAAGTAGTAAGTAGGAGAAGGGAAGACAGACGGGAGGGAAGCCATTCTAGGGAAGATGGGAGAGAGCCCAGTGTTGTGTGTGGCAGATTAAAAGAATTAGAATACATTACAAGACAGTGTCTTGAATGTAAAGAAAGGGGAAAGAAAGTGTATATGTAACCTAAATATGTATGTATGTATGTATGGAAAGAGAAAGGAAGAATAAAAACAGCTAGAGAAGGCTTGGCTGAATGAATTGGAAGAATTGAAGCAGAAATAACGTCTCTGTCTTAACTTAACTTTGGATAGTGAACTGAACTCTGTGTATATACATATACATACTGAACTGACACACACAGACTTAGATTAGAGTCCTTACAGTGGTATTCGTAGTTATTCTAGATAGGAAAGAAAGTCTTCCCGAATTGTGAGTCAAGTGAGATGAGATTTTACTATTCGGATCGCAACGAACCGATCCCACACCACAGCATAGCAAATAGCAGAGCTAAAGAACACACAAAGTATGGCATCCAATCCACAGCAAACCTCACCAAACCAAACTGAAGGAGCAGAGACCCAAATTCCCATCACCTGTTGATACATTAACTATTTTTCGGGCATTTCATTTCCTTGTTGGATCGGAAATATCATACATTGTTACGTATGTACATCACATACATCTCACGTACACCTGTACTGCGTAAGTGTATTTCCATGTAGGAACGTCCTAAGAGTCCCATTATCTTTCTTATAAATACATGGCGCATCGGGTCGCTCCAGAGTCACGGCCCTGGCATCCAATTCCAATTCTCCGTCTAGTTTTCTCAGCTTTAGGCTACTGTACTACTCGTACTCTTCAGACGATAAGACTGAGGAAACTTATGCTTCGCATCGCATCCTCTTTTATTGAAAACCATGAAAGCTCACAACTTTTTGCATGTGATATGAATACTAACAAATTACTAGTCTGTTCCAAAATGCAGATATTTCACGTACAACACACAACACATACAAATACGGTTACTACATAAAATATACGGACTTATCTTCATAAATTGAATCATGGCTTTACTCACTTGCATAGCTATGTACTTTATTTCAATGCAATCCTATGCTGGAGCACGAATTATATTTTTTCGTGGTTCTGATGTGCTACTTATACCCAATGAATAATGCGGCAACAACTTTTCCTTATGCTTTTATTACGTTTATAAATGGAGTAGTCTATCCTGTAGGCAGTTCTGTACAATATACTATTGTAAAGTAATACATAATATTGTATTTAGTTTAATTACCTAACAGAAAACAGACTCTTATAATATATATTATGTAGCACAGGATATGTACCACCTATACGTATAGGTAGTATCATAAACAGAAGGATTAGGCTGCGTATATTGATATTCGGAGTTTAGAGACCAGGGCAGACAAGCCAAGCCTCCCTGCACTGCAGTAAATTATTTTAAGTGATTTCCCTGCTGTGAATAAATATTTTAGTTCGCTCAGTCCATTCCAATTTTTGTTGCTGTTTTCCTCTGCTCTTTTACCGCTATTACTTTTCAGCTATATTATCCTTGAGGAACTATACTATAGGATTATTTTCGGTAATGAACATTATCAGAGTCAGAGTAAACTCGATTTGTCACTTTCCTTACAAAATTACTTTTCAGACACACCTAACCTAACTAAGTAGTATTAGTAAGCCTAAAACTAGTAAATAATGTAAGAAAATATAGCGTGTAAAGTAAATGTAAAGTCTAATTTAGAGGTAACTATTTACCTAAATATCAAACTTCAAGTATGACAGCAAATTTTAAAGTTCGGATGAGGTAAGTACGTTAATTAGAAAGTGGAATAGACAGATACTAATGAAAATTAAATTATGATTCCTTAGATCTATAAATATTTTTAAACAAGCCGTGACCTGCAATGTGTCTAGTAAATATGGAATCCTATACTTTCTCTTTTTACATAGAGTAACCATTTAAAACTTTCACACATACTTTCATTTAGAAAATTGTCTTAAATTGTAAATGGTATGTAAACTTGTAAGGAATTCTATATCGAAAAACTATTGATTCAAAGTAGTAATTTTTGCAAAATAGTAATCCGTTTTCTAAACGTCACTGTAAGCCGTAAGCCATCTCAAACCCTTTTACATTCTCCATCAAATTAGTTTAGTGTGTCAATCAAACTCAAATCAAAACCGAAAGAAATTACTGCAGGGCTAACATTTTAACTTCGTAGTTACAATTACCTATATGAGTAGGGAATTGGTGGGTAATATGTTGTTATAATGTTAGAAGGTTATAGTCTCATTTATCCACATGTTTTCATTTTATTGTTTATCTGATTGAACTACAGCATTTGTAGTTCCCAAAGTAAATACTATGTATCTATAATGTGTTTATGTTAGTACCAATAAATTTCTAGAGTACCTACTATTCTTATTATAGGACTTACATACATACATAAGTACACAGTACAGTACCATATAATAAAAAGAGTGTCTACTGTAGCATTAGTAAATAGTACATAAGTAGAGGAAAGAGTGAAAGTGTACTGCTATCTCTATGATTAGATAAAAGTCATCTAAAACAGTAAAGAGCATTTATCCTAAACTTGAAAGCGGAGAGGAAAAGGAGGAAGGAAAACATTGCAGTATAAATACTTATCGTTAGTGCCCTTACGTACAATGCTGGTTTGGTTAGGTTGTGATGTGATCCAGTTGTAGATTATATAGTATATCTAGCAGAGGAATATAATGGTAGTATATGCAATATACTCAGCTAGAAGATTAGGTATGTGCTAACTAAATATTTGATGAAACGATGAAAATATCCTATTGAGAAAGTCAAGAGAAAGTCCTAGCCTCTTTGGTGAACTGGTCTAGCCTGGTGGATTTAAGTAAGTAAAATGACCAGTGAACTGTAAGAAGGAGAATTGGATTGGACGTTGCATTGCTGTTCTGTGCTCTTCTTCTCTTAGTAGGTACGTCCCTAAGTAGTTGAGGAGAGCTCATCTTCAGCGCAATGTAGTGTAAGGATCTTTATAATAAGATAAGACTGATTGTGAGTGGCTCTCTCCGGGGCTCTCTATCTCTACTACTATTTATATGTACTGCTACTTCCACTTTCTACTCTACCACGATACTGTAGTATTTTGCTCTAGGTTCTCGTTCTGGTCTGCAATGTCTTTCTCTATTAGGGAATTTCATAAAAAGAACCACTATCTGTAGAGTCTTGGAAATTATTCCAATGTTTATTCCAATAATAAACGCAATATACCTACCCAAAGGCTATTATGCCCTTTCGTATTCTTATTTTATTTATTTTATAATGCAAACGGGAACTGTAGCATTGCAATTGCTAATTTGGCGATGAGGTCATTTATATGAAAACCATCTCATAATCCATTTCCAACAGTAACAATTGGCTTGAGCTACCTTGAGCAAGACAAGACAGTACGTAAGTAAGTATTTATAATAATAGCACTATTAACTATAGGTTGTGGTGCTTAGGAACTTAGGTACAGATAGTTTTAGCTACCTATGTAGTACACTGTTTACTTATGCACGATGTTCATATTTAGGTACATACTTAGGTAAGAACTACAACTGCATCGGAATCTGAAATCGGATGGATGCCTATGGAGATCTGAAAAGGAAACTAAAACTAAGTACACAAAGTAGACTTCTGCTTCACATACAAATAGTATTGAGCTACATTTATATGAAAGGAAAGGCACGCCAAGCCAAGCCAGCCAAACCGATAAAAGGTTGAGTAAAGTGTACTGAAGTGAATTCAAGTCAAACCAAGTCAAGTCAACCAATTTAGCCATTATATGATTGCTTTGTGTTATGTTACATTAGGTTACGTTATATTACTAGATTTACGTTCCGGCTCTCTGTAGTGTTGTGTTGTGCCGTGTGCGTTCCTTTGATGGTCGGAGGCAGTTTAGTTTGGCTAAGTTATGGTTAGATCTGTTTTTTATGTAAGTAACTAAGTATGTTAGTTACTATATTTATTTATACCTTTATTATATTACATTAGTTACTTACATTACCTATACATACAAAGAAACAAGAACAACTCGTCTTCGACTCGACTGTCTTGAGCAATACCATAAGCCATTAGATCGACATTAGTTTCCACATCCTTTCCGTGTCGGAAAGAACACGAACAGGAACACCAAAGAAGCTTTACAAGGTGAGTTCATCTGATTGCGAATTAAAGTAGAAAAAGAACAGAGACTACTGCAGTGCATGTACATAGGTATTATAGTTGTATGTACGTATAGAATATTATGACAAAAGTACATTGCATATACTATAGTGTACATGTAAGTATGTATAGGTATTATCATGCTTTCTTTTCTATGTAAGAATATGGAAAGAAAAAGTTGCGGTTGAACTATTGTATGTTATGTACTATGCTTTAGTTTAGTTTAGCTCGATAAGACAGTCAACACTAGCCAAGTAAAATCTAGTGTGCAAAGTTTAGGAAAATAGCTAGTGAAATAAGGTATTTTCTCTTTTCCATGGTTGGATGGATATGGATGGGCTATTATGGCCTTTGGCGGACAGGGAGACTACCAAAGAGCCGATAACAGCAAGAGAAATAAAGGCAGGCTAAAGAGTCCTATGGTTGCAATTGTAACAAATTATTTTTGGTCATGTAAGAGCATAAGTTATATAGTATCTATGTAGAATTTTGTAGTACTTGTATTTGTATATACATATACATAGCTATAGGATAGGTAACCTTAGTATTAGTTACGTACGAGTTCTATGTCGAGATATCTATGACATATGCCTACCCACCTTGGTCATGTAGAAGGAAATACTTTGCTCTCCTTTTCTATGCTACACAAAACTTCAGAGAGTTGACTTGGTCCGCTGGTTTGGTTTGTGTTTGCTAGTCTCTCATGTATTCCTGCCTGTTCCCATAGTCTAATAAGTGTATTTACAGCACAAACTCTATTTAGGTAAAATGGGAGACGAGAGAGTGATATACTAGCGTTAAGTCAACTTAAAGTACGGCACGCTCTGTTACATGCTCTGCATACTATATTATAGAAACTCTTAACTTGGTTATACCATATAACTACCTAATAAGACCAAAAACATACAAAAACAACAACTACCAAAACCAAATAGTATCTATTACACATAAGAAATATAATATTATATCTACCTAGAGCTGGAGTATATAGTCCAAAAGGTAGGTGTTTCTAAATGAGAGATTACAGTTCGAAAACTTCCAATCTATACTAAATATATTACCCACTACTATTATATAGAAAATATCATGGAAACCATGAATACACAGTGCCCTACATAATATATAGTAAACATATACCTAGCGGGCATGTATCTTATCCTAGGCAGGCAGTTGCAAAGAATAATAACACAGTTTAGGCCAGGCCATTGCAGTACGAGTATGATATGTACTATGTGCCCAAGGAACGCAACCTAACTCAACTCAGCCAACCAAAAGTTTGTAAATGGTAAATGTACTACTACGTAGTAGGTATTTAGCTAAGGATAACTCGTAGATAGAAAGTAAGAGAAAGTTATCCACCCAGTAAACCTATCCTTACATGTATTTATGTACCTACATACTATATAACATAAAGTTACACACTAAAACTTATATAGGACTAAATACTACATATTTATAACAACATTTTATGTGGTCTGGCCTGGCATGGGATCTGGATTTGGCTTTAACTTACATTAGCTTGGCTTCCCTATCTCTATTATATGTAATGTACATACATACAAACTTTTATACTTTTATACGTATATTAAAGAAAAGAAAGAAATCCCATCCCATGCAGTGCCAATACAATCATATAGATATGTAATGTACATAGAACGAAAAGTAGTAGCTCAGAGGAAAGTAGGAGACAAGCCAACTAAGGAAAGTACAGATATGTAGGTAGATACCTAAATAGGTACAATAGCGGTAGGTAGGTAGTATGTAGGTAGGTAGGCATAATAGACAAGACACAATAATATTATGTGACTACAATACACTACCCACTACCTACACTTGCCCAACTCGCTCGGCTCGCTTTCTTTCATACTTTCTCTAACCTAACATAACTAAAGGAAATTCATAGATTCTCTTTAACTTTTTTCCTACCAATATAAACTAAGTGGTATGTTATATGCTATGCTATGTTCCTTTGATGCCTATATCTATATACAAAATACGAAGTATATCATTGTACTTGTACCATATAATGAAGGAAAGGTAAAAGCGAGAGTGTGAGCGAGGAAGGTTTGGTGCAGTGCAGGTGTGCCTGTTTTTCTAGCTGTTCTCTTCATTCCATGTAATGTATGTACATATATACATTATATAAACTCTGGTACCAGACTAGAGTACCTATGTACAAGATGCACAAATACCTATAATATAACTTGAGTCCTCCAATCCACTCCACTTCATTTCTGTGCTGTCGCTGTGCTGTCCTTGCCTTCGTACTTTTCTGTTCCTACAATGTACAGATAAGGTACCTATTATACTACGTAAATGTATTTAGTAGCTCATACAAATATATAATATATAAAAGTGTACTATATTATGTAAGTAGGCAGTAGGTACGAATAACGCTACAGTAAATGCAGTAAGTAATGCCAATGCCATTCCACACCGTGTTATGTCATGCCATGCGAAAGCAAAAGGAAAGGAAGCCAAATTCAGCTTTGACTCTTTCGCACACTCTCCCTTTGACTTCCCTCTGTACTGTAGGACTGTAGCTGTGTGCTCTGTCTCCTTTCCTTTCCTCTTTTCTCCAGCATTAAAGCATTCCAGAATCCAGTCCATTCCACTCCACGAGTACAGAGTACAGAGTTAGTAGCTGGAGCTGTAGCTGGAGCAGGGAGGAGAAAGAACCGTGCGATGCGAGTGATCGTACGTAACGTACTAACACTAACTCTACTTATGTAGAATCTACTCACTCCTACTCTACTATGAGATATCTGGCTACTATGTGGAGAAAGAGGAGAAAATCCAATATAAATGCATTGCGCTCTGTTCTGCTCTGCTGTTTGGTTTGGCATGCTTTCTCCTCTTCCCTTGCTTTGCCTTGCCTTCTTGGTTGGATTGGACTGGACTGGAGTTGCTGCCCTACTCTTCTGCTCTACTCAGCTCTCGATTATACTTCACTTCAGCTTTCTTTCTATTGCGTACTTTAGTTCTTTCCTCGATTCGGTGCAATCCTACTTCCTAACTATATAGATTAACGCTACTACTATATAACTCTTACTTATGTAGTACTATGTATACTGTAACATACATACAATTCTACTGTACATATACTGTAAGTTACATACATATTATATATATTTATATTTGCAGAAAGAAAGTTCTATAAGTATTCAATGTTAGTTAGTTGCATAAAGCTCACTCTTGTCAGTCACTAGCATATAGTGGTGCTTGCTGTTACAATGTAGGTACAAAGGAACTTAGTATGCTATGTATGAGTTGCTACTTCTATGTACAGTACTCTATTGTATCCGTAAGATAATACAGTACACTATCAACTATCAACCCACATGTAAGTATGTACATTCTCATACTACGGACCACCTACTTTCTTTGTTGGAAGTTGGAATTGGAACTACGTAAATAAATACACGCTCATGCTATGTATGTATGTATGTATAGTATATCGAGAAATTGTATTTATCCTTTGATTTTGTATACGATAGCGTAAGAGTATGCTGGTACCTAACAAATACATAATAGTTACTTATGTACATATTATGTATGTATACCTACTTATATCTATAGTGGCTGATATTCCGAACATTCCGGGAAAGGAAGGCGAGCGAAAGGCAAGCCAAGCCAGGCCAGGCCAACGCGCCTAAACTGAATTGAGTTTAATCGTGATGGTAAGTAGGAAGATTGGATTGGATTGCTTGCATGGATATATTAAATGTATGTATCCTTATTACTTACCTATATTTTATATTGTGCTCCAGATAAATACTATATACTGTGCAGTGCATAGTACAATATTATAAGAAAAGGGGACGGTACTACAGTTGTATTAATACTTATATAGTATGTACATATCGTATATAGTGTAAGAACACGGGAGAGGGAAAGAGAGATGCTCAGAACATTGAGTCAAGTGAAAGGAGGAAGTCAAGTCATTCGGTGTAAGTCTTACAACGCCCTTTGCAGATTCTGCATTGCGGCACCACCACCACTCATTCATCCTGTCCTCCGATCCGACTACAAACTAAACTCAACTCTCAATCTGAAAAACAAGAAAGCGAGGAAAGGAAAAGCAAGGAAAGGGAAGAGAGGAGACTGTGAGACTGGATGTCGTGGCATGGCATGGCGTGGCATGGCATGCCTTTGCCATGGCTCACGGCAACTTGTCTCTCTTCTTGCATGCATGCCCGGCTCTCTTACTCAACTCAACTTAACTCAACTCAACTGAACTGACTCTCTATCTAATGTTCTGTCTTTAACAATAAGTACCTCAGAAGATGTAGTAATAGTGGTAGAAAGTATGTAACAGAAAGGAACTTCATAACAGTACCTATATATTCACTATGTATGTAGATAGTAGATACAAATAGCTAATAAACTCTCAGTGAGAGTTGAACTAGTGACTTGACTATTTTGTATGTATGTATGTATGTATATACATAAAGGAGGGAACCTACTTGTAGTGTTGTAGTAAGTAGTAAGTTAGCTAATGTGATGTGTCGAGGAGCCTCGCAATCGCATAACATTCCCTTGGTTTGTTTTACTTACTTCCCTTGGCTTTGGCTCCGATTTCCTCCTCTCACTTCCCTGTAGAATGCAATTCTCAGATCACACAACGCTGTCTGTCCAAACCAGAGAAGAAGGGAAATCTTAAGCTGGGCTACATACTATGCCTACATATATCTGTAGTAATACTTAAACTACTTACTTACAAGAGCTATTTACCTATACCTACCTAATATAAGATATATTGGTACTTATGTACTACTTTACTACTACCTTGGATTTTGGATTTTGGATCACAATGCAATGCAGTGAGTGCCAACGCCAACCTAACCTAAATACCTAAGAGGAGGATACTAGCAAAATATAATGTGAGCTAAAACTAAGCTAGTCCAGTCCAGAAGAGTAGAATTGAGAAGAAAGTAGAATGAAACCAAAGCAGAGCAGACCAACATAACACCAAAGCATGCAGTCCAGGCCAGGCCAAGCCAGGTACTTTCTCCACTTTCACATTCCTACTCTCTACTTTTCTTTCCTAATCTAATTTCCTAATTGAGTAACCCGTCATGATTTATTCTGGGAATCACTTCAGACGCTTCACACTCCTTAGCTCTCTCACACTACTTTCACTCTCCACTTACATTCATTGGAGTTGGAGTTGGATCTTAGTGAAGAAATGCTTCCTTCCAATCGTTTATTTCTAGTCTTCGTGATCACTTTGTCCTTCGTGACTAGCTTTAGACTACTATGACCCATGACCAAAGAAAACTCAAATCAAATTGTCTTCAGTCTCATTATAGGAGCATAAGTACTTCTACTTAGTTTCTACTTTCTCCAGATACTTTTCAAGAATTATTTTCTGACTGACTGAGTGGAACTGGATCTGGACGAGGAACTTTCGCTTGACTTGACTTTATTTTCTTTCCCTGAATGCTTTTCATATTGGCCGAGCCATTATATAAGAAGGAACATCATTATAACTACCACATAAATGTATATATAATATATACCTAACAAGTTACCAAAGGTATGCATATGTAATATCTAATAATACCTATTTATATGCGGACAGATAGTTCAGAACACTTGGAAAATTTATTTGGGCTCTCTTATCTTGGCAGCTGCGATTTTCATGTCATGGTACCGAGTTCCACGTCCAGATCCAGTTCAAGTCCACCTCTTTCTCCTTCCTTTCTTCCTTTTTTACCATTCTGCTGACCTTCTCTTCAATTATCCTATTCTACTTACTTTCTTTTCCTTTCTCCGTTCTCCATGTCATTTTTCTCATTATGCTACTTTCATTTCGGCCTTCC
Organism: Tomocerus mixtus; assembly: GCA_034694165.1. Taxonomy (NCBI): domain Eukaryota; kingdom Metazoa; phylum Arthropoda; class Collembola; order Entomobryomorpha; family Tomoceridae; genus Tomocerus; species Tomocerus mixtus. The sequence continues at coordinate 13,788 of JAQFYC010005338.1, forward strand.
TGAACCAATTCTATAGAATCTTTCAAATCGATTATGTATTCCATTTCACTGCTTTCAATTTGGACTGGCCAGAACTATCCTTCTTGGCTTTTGGCTCGCTTGGCAAGAAGAAATTATCAACCTTATGTAGTAAAAGTAAGTAGTGCTACCTAATAAATGCATTTGACATACATATATTCACACACAGTACAGTACATATACAATATGCTTAGTATAGTTAGCTTATAGTATAGTGGCTTGGCTTCTTTGAAAAGTCCAACGACGAAGGAGGGCTAATGTATGGGAGTGATGATGTCAAGGGAAAAGTCGCATTGGAAGTAGTAAATAGCAATCCGTGTTTTATATTCTCGGTAGGTATGCCGTTCCCATTTTCTAAATTGATACATATACCCAAACGTATAGCTCTAACTTTTCTCCATACAAAATACTACAACCTGTGTTCTGCTCTGCTACTCCTAATAGCTAATAGATTTCGACTTGACTTGACTTGACTTGACTTTATACAACCAAAGGTAAGCTGTAAGCTAAAGTAATGCAACATTCATAAAACTATTTACCTACCTACTACATACCTACACATAGAAATACGTAGAAGGAGCTCTGCAGTGAAAGTCTATCATATCAATCACATGCACTATATTTTATGTCCTGCTATTTTTAGGAAGGATATACATACTTAATACAGAGGAATGCCAATACCAATACACAGACCCAGAGTGTCCCAACCCAACACATGCTATGCTATAGCTATGTAGCAAACAACTGTGACTAAATTCCCCGTGATATGATGATGTGAGTATTTGTGTGTGGGTGATATTAAGTATGTTATGTAGTCTTTTTTTATCCAAGAATAGTCAACTAAA
>JAQFYC010005339.1:0-14648 GCA_034694165.1 Tomocerus mixtus
GTGCAGGAAGTTTTTAAAGGATAAATGTATCGTCGTGTTGTGGTGATACTAAAATTAACAAAGTTAATTGAATATGTATGTAGAATGCGTAAAGAATGTCAAAGTACAATAACCTACTATATGTACCATACATTATGTTTGTATAGATAAATATTATATAATGGGTACTTACCTAAATAAGTAATGCCATAATGTGTATGAACTTATGAACAAGTACTGGACAGGTACCGCTAAGATAAAGGGCAGGGAAATTTTAAGTTCATGTTTACTTAATCTAATTGTAATAATTACTGTTCATACGCAATTGTACTTAAGAAACTAAGTAAGGAAAGCTAAATTAATGCTACACTAAATTCTAGGCTACTATGTACTGTTTATAAATAGGAATTATAAATCATATCGCATGCAGCTGAAGTGAATGTGAATCAAAATCAAGTATTAAGTGTAGGACAAACAATAACTACGTAGGATGAAAAGGGAAGTTTAATAACATAAATATTGATGGATGAGTTTTGGTTACAGTGAGAGTCAGGGTTTCGCAAGCCTTTGGCAAAAGGGCATTTACGTAATGTAATTTTGTCTTTACGAATACATATTTAGCCTCAGCCAAATATTTGGTTAAGATGTTACGATCTCTACACCCAATGCAAGATGAATTTGAAATTATTTGTTGATCTTGCTCTAAATGTTTTAGTAATATATCACCTAATACTATATCCAAGATGTATCCCTAGCATAACTAATTGATTAGGAAGTCCAGACAAACAGAATACATTGTTAGCATTACAAAAACCTGTTCGTTTAATTGCTTTCTCATTAAAAATACAAAGAGATGAGACCTACTCTTTCCGTTTAATGACTAACATTTTATATTTGTTTTTTGTATTACTTTTGCTTAGCAATCTATATAAAATTGTTGCTTTCTCTGAATTAGAAAGTAAATATTTATTGTACTGTGAATTGTAAACTGTAGTTGTAAACTCATTCGGATCAGAAACTCGCTCATCCTAAGTCTGTTTCTAGTTGTGTTGATAATGATGGAAGTTTATACGTGAATAATGAAAATTAATGATGTAAGTATGACAAGTTGCTCTGAGTCAGATCACATCAGATCGACCAAATGAATGGGTAGCTAGTCAACCGTAGATTTACCAATTACAATTTCTCTATAAGTTGACGATGAGTCTACAAATAATTGTTGTACTTATTTATGTATGCATACCAAGTTATGTATGCCCTTAGCTGCTACTAATTAACTCTTCCTATATATCTGTATCAATTTACTACCTATGTATATATTATGGAGTGAAAGTCAGACTGATTGCTATGAGATTCAAATGCAAATGTAAATGTGTGGGTGTATGCATGTGAATGGTAGATAATTACATATATTATGATTACGTACGTAAACGTGCACTACTAAAGGAACTAATTCTAAGTTGAAGCTGAAGTTAAAGTGAAACTGATTTTGTGAGCGAATGGATAAATAAGAAAATCTTGTGCCAGCTGCGATTTCGAAATAAACTGAAATTGTAATTTCCTAATGAAAACTTTTAGTCAGTTGCACACATTAATATTAATTAGCAATTGGAGACTCCTCGATCCTTCATTCCCAATCCCAATCCATCCAAACGGAAGTAATGATACACTTTCTCGACTTTGTGATCTACTTCTGCATTTGCAAGTTGTTTTTAACTACTAGGAACTTACGTATGGTTTTTAGCAAAATAAACCAACGCGAATTTCTAACTTTGATGTTTGTTTACAACTTTTGCAATTGCATATACCTAACTAAAAGCTGACTACTATTGCAAAAAACTCCGACATTACGCAATACGGGTATAGACAAAAAATACCTTTTACATAATATATTATTCGTACGCAATATTTCATCTCTCAATCTCAATCTATAGTTTTCCTATTTTTAAAATGCTAGCAGTTCTAGCAGATTTTATTGGGTCCCATTAATGTAAATTGTTTGTCTCACATTTTAATATCCACTCCGAATCGCCTGCTCTTTCTATAATTTTGCTGCACTTAACACAATGCATTGAGGTTAGCACAAATTAAAGTATGGGATGTTATTCCTGGCCACCCTGTAGAGTAGTGGATTAATTAGTGATTAAATATAATTCCTAAACAAATCCTACGGAAATGCAATTAGTGATTTTGTTTACACCGTCAATTTAAGTTTATGTAACAATAAATTCCTTCGAGGATTTGAGAATTATTCAAGTTTGTTAACTATTTGAGCTGCAGTTGCATTGATGACCACAAATTGCACCACAAACACATAAGTACAGTTAATACACAACATTAACAAACCTGTCAACTGAAATCCATCACAAAGTTTAGGATTAACTTATTAATACCCTTCTGAATTGTAATCCTACATATAGTATGTATACTAGAGTCTAGACTGTCGCTTTAAAAGTAAATACATCATACTAAGACTGTAACTTATGCGTATCTAGGTATGTACACTTAAATACACTTAAATGCTACGTACAGGTATCACATGCAGTACAAAATTGTAACAGAATAACAGTCATGAAGTATTATGGCTATCTTAACCTTGCAAATTCTAATCATAGCTTTCTTAAAATTATTCTGTCTATGCGTGGGTTGTAGATAGGTACTATATGCATAATGGATAGTTATAATTGTCCCTAGTACTGGCCACCATAACTACTTTCAAAATAATAGTATAGAGTCTAGACTATATACATACCTAGTTGTACTACCTACTACTTATATTAGTCTCGAGGAGTTAATAGGACTATATGCAAGTACCTACCACTTCATCAATTATTAATCATTAATGAAGAGGATGGTGGGAAGCAGGCTAGCGAAGAAAGGATGAGAAAACTTAAGGTAGGTATACTATGTAGTGTACTGAATATGTTAACACTTGCCATTTTGAGTCAAATTTTGTCTTTTGAGATGTGATGGAAGGAAAAGTTACTCTGCTGGACTGGAACTCAAGTGACAACTTCAGAATAAATTAGCAAGTAAATAGTACTCGGTTGTGATGTGGCTGGGAAATAATTGTTTGGGGAATTCTTCCGGCTCCCGTGCAGAGGCTCCTTTTGCTTTACTTCCCTAACCGACTTCCCACCGTTCCGTTGCGACGTTCATTTCATTTTACGTCCCAAATATTTTCCATACACAGAAGAAGAGAGAAAGCTAGCATCCAGAATCTAGATCCAGTTAAGTAGAAGGAAAACAAATATTCAACTAGCCACTTATGCATACGAAGGAGAACGTTCATTTATTCTACTTATATGGTTTGCACCAGCAATTAATATAGCGACGAATTTCTTCGGAATAAGATCAAACACCTGAAAATTAGATGAAATGTTATGTTTCCAGACCACCCGCCAATGTCATCTCATACTTTACTGTATACGTAATGCAATTTGGAATCCTATCAAGTAGGTAAGGCACTAAACTAAAGTAATGGAGTGTGTCAATGTGTCTGTCCTATCAAGGTAAGTAAGTAAGTAAGTATAGCAATAAAATATTTATTGGCATGTGTAGCTATAATAAATATGAGTAAATAAATAATACGTTTCTTGTGCATCGTATCGTAGTAGTAAGTGAAATGTGGCTTGTATGGTGAGTGTATATGTACACATCTAAGTATGTCAACCTACCCCAATCCAATTCAAGCCAAGTGTAGAAATAAGTAGGTAAAGAAAGGGAAAGGGTGCATATTTGATGGATTGCCAAGTGAATGCCAGGGAATGAACGCTCCTAAATCACAGCAAGAGTCATGATGTCGTTTACGCTAAGTTTCTCTGTTGTTTTTCTATGCCAAATATAATGGTAATATCAATATATTATCATACTTCCCATTCTTTCTCTTTTCAAAGCATTTCCGAAGTGAAAGCTTTGTTCTGGCACGCCATTGTACTCATATAAACTTTATAAGAAGAAAGTATTTCCTTTTTTCAAGTTATTACATATTTGTACTACAAGTGAAGTCGTATGCTTATAGAATGAAAAATTGAATGGGTTGACTTGTGTACGTAAATATGTACATCTCACATACTTATTTGCTCTCTATAGAATGTCTATAAAATTTGGACTCACGTCAATGGGAAAATTCTAAATGGTGTTTCTATGTACAAAAAGAAAGCCAAAGATTTCTTATAGTATAGTATAAAGTACATCAAGAAAATAAATACTTGAAATGAAAATTTATTTTTTGAAAGTTTTAAATACTATTTCTATGTAAAAAAGAGAAAATAAATGAATCCACAATTACTATACACACTGTACTATGTAATACAGACCGTGAAATTACGCTAGCAGTACCTACCTACCATAAAGGTACATTAATACCAATTTAATCTTCTGGTAATTAAACAGGCATTACTATTTATTTACTACTTACCCATTTACCCAATTCCCAAAATGTGGGAATACTTATAGTAGTTAGTTTGTAACAATATCAATAATCTTGCGTATAGCTTCATTTGTTCTACCGTCGCAACTGACAATGCTTTAAATCAAGACATATCCCTTTTACAAAACAATGCCATTGTGTTCTGGTCCTATGACAAGGTTCTTAGCTGCGGATGTTGTTTTCATGTGCCCACGCAGTGTTTTATCCAACAACTCAATAAATGCAATTCTCTTGTCTTGCATTGTTTTCTTGGATTTGGGATATTGATCGAAATTTTTCCATAGATGTGTAATTCAGATAAGTCACTCTACTCTGACTCGAATGGTGGGGAGGATAATATATATTTTATTGTATTGTGCTCGTATTTGTATGTGTAAATGTATATATCCTAGTAGCTAGTCGTGTGAGCGAGAGTTGGATAATACATAGTAATGTGATAATGTAGTGAAAGATTGGCTATATGTGTAGTAGTTAAGTGCATATATGTATATATTTTGGGACGAAGTTCTCAATTCCAGAGATGTAATAAATGGAATTATTAGCCGAATAGGAAATAGTGTATGTAACGTAAGCCGAAAGCTATTATGTTATTAGAAATGCCATGGGCTTTCTTCAATAAGCTTAAAGGAAGTAAAAAAGTGAAAGCAGCTTTCTCTTACAATCAACACGAGAACATGAACATGATCCTTGGTTATTTTTATGGGAAATAGTAAAAGTAAAGGGAGAGCTAGAATCTAAAGAGGCTAGACTAGGCAAGATTCAAAATTCAAGGCCTCAAATCAAAGATGGAACAAATACTTAGGTATGTACGTAGGCGAGTGAGTGGAAGAAATTCTCCATTGCTTCGCTGAATTCTTTGCTGGCTTGGCTTGGTTCTAATGCTAACCATTACATTACCACTTACTATGCGGATCTTTCTATCTATAATACAATTTAACGCGTGAAGAAAGCCTGGAGAAAGTGTCACAAGTGTATATGAGTTTTATTACTCAGCGTTTCCGTTTAATGTCCATTCAGTCGTTATTGGCATTTACTTTACTTTAAGGAGAGATATAAGTAGCATAAGTAACAGCTATTAGACACATTATTATAATGGTATTACTTAGACACTAGTCAGAAGTCCCGCAGCAGAATTTGAGACGGTATTCCTGGCTTGGCTCCCTTAACTTAATTTTCAAGATTCAAGAATACATAGACATTTCCTTTACATCTCATCGTTCCAATTTCACATAATACATACTAGTATAACATTTGTAATAATTGTAATGATACGTAAATGCTTGGGCATGACTAAAATCACGTTATTTAAATGCAACGGCTATTGACATACATAGGATGGCTAATGCTTAAGAGTTTTGCGATAGCGTGTTCAGACTATTAGGTAACTAACTGTACAGAATAACTCCGTATTCGAATGATTTTAGCTGAAGAAGTATACGGAATCCAAAACGCAATTCAAGTCGAAAGATCCTTTTTCTGGTACTTGAGATAGGATTTTGTTAAGCCGAATTTTAGTCATGTCAATGAGAGATCCATCTCGTACGATTTCACTGGAATGGAAATAAAAAACAGAATAACACTCTAAATATAGACTTAAAAGCTTAGACTATGTATGGTAAGTGCATATACAGATATTTAAATCCGTCTATCTTCTATATTCTGCTAGATCACATCAAAAGTGATGATATTATATAGATTTATACGGACAACTTAACTTACTCTTCTTTATAGCTGTATTTACTCAAAAGAAACTGGGACAAGTCTTCAAGAATTGGCTGCGAATGAAGAAGTACGAATTGTTCCCTGCAAATCTGTATAAAATCCGATGACAAGCATTAGGAAAGTATTTTTGCATAATATTACATTGTCACATTGTTCAGCTCAGACCAGACTCAGACAAACATAAGAATATAGAGTGGAATGACTTACATAACGTAAAGTAAGTATGTGGGAACAACAAAATCTAAGACTAGGGATACTCACTTGGTTCATAATTTCAATAGTACAAGGATGAGTCCAGTAGCAGTCGTGCACCGAGACAAAAGTAATTCCACGTCGTTCCGAATGAAGTGAGGTGAGCATCATGTGAGTAGAATCCAAAGAGTGGATAAAGTTTGGAGGAAAAGCATTCTTCTGCTTCATCACATTAGGACGTCTACACTCACAAAAATTATGGTCATACTTTACTAGAGCTCCAGTGTCATCATAAATAAATAACAGCTAATATGTTGGAGTACGTGCATTCTAAATATTTTATTAGCTACATGCTCAACCACTGCTATATTTTTATACAGGAGAAAAGAAAGGACATTTCTTATACTTACTCGTACATGTCGAAAACGTGAAGCTCGGGTAACTTGAGAGAATCGTATGACTCCACCGATTTCTTGGATGGACGAAAATAAGGCTGAACAACTGGAAGACCGAGTGGAGTTACCCATTCTACATTCTGACCGCATACTTTAGATATTAATTTGGCACATTCGGTAAACCAATCCTGAAAGAATAAAGAGACACTGAGTTACTCTCACATGAAATAAAAGAAATGAACACTGCACAAGTAAAATTTAGTGATTTGATATTGTGAATAAATTTATAAGTTCTTTTAAAATGGATGATATCTTTGTCAATATGTCTTACTTGAATCTCTTTTGTAGATGTGAACATTTCCTGTAAACTATCAAATGTTCTTGCAACTAAATAAATTGATGCAGGCCACAGATGTTCTCTAGGAAAACCACTAATATCTGTAAACATAAAGAAAGGTTTCTTAAAATAAATGCACGCAAGCCAGTCATTGAAAACTCTTCTGTAGGAAATTCACCTTTGAGCTGCTTTGCTATTTGAAGGCGTGCCCCGTAGCGAGTCACTCCATACACAGTGGTCATAACCGTTTGCTTAATAACTTTTCTCTTAATGTAGCCCTCCAACACCTGTGCAACCTTTACTCCATTGTCAGCATCTCTTTGTCTCATTTTCTCCACCAAAGTGGCTACTGTGCTGTACACATCTTGAGGAACATGACTGGGAGCCAAATTGACACTCTCCGCGCCCGCTTGATCTCTTCCTAATGCGGCATAGTGTTGTAATCCATTACAGGAACCGTCTTGATGAACGGGGAAATGTGAAATGTAGGAAACCGGATCGCCACTTCGGATAGCATTAACGATTTCTATACAGCATGCCAATGTTTGCCACGGCTCTTCAGACTGAGCCCACCATTTACGACCCTAGGTAATAGAATTAGAGAATGTAAAACGAAACCCCCAGGAAAAATACTACAGCCACTAATGTAATTAGAGTGTAATTTATATTTTTTCGTCTTATTTACCGAGAGTGGTTTGTCTGCTGAATCCATAATATCTTCCATTATCGTATTGGCGTAGTTCAGTCTTTCGGCAACAGAATCTCGCTTTTTCAGTCCAGTCAAGTTTACTAAGTGAATCTAAAACAAGGCAACATGTACAGCATACCATAGGATATTATGTTACATCAATTTCCAACTTTAATAATGCTTACATTATTACAAAAAACATCAACAACAACAACTATAGGCTAGTAGATTAAGTAGGCACCTTAAGCCAATCAAGTCCCTTTGGTCCGAGAGGCTGTCCTTTGGCAAAATATAAAATAGCTCGTGCGACATCAGATCCGAGATGATTTAAATGCGGTGGACAAGGATAAACTCGCCCACGGAAATCCATATTGTGTGGAAACCAAAATACATCATTTCGGAACTGAAACAATGTAAAAAAGTCATTAATTTCCGTTACTTTATGAGTGTGTCGAATTTCACAGGATAATCTCGTAGCTACTTTACTAAGTAAGCATGTATACGTAGATAATGTTTCCTATTATGTACAAGGGTAAAGGAGTCCTAAAAATGATATATTATAGTACATAGTGTAGTATAGAATTTGTCTTTATGATTCTTATCATGTGCTGTCATACATGATTGGCCAGAGAGAGTCGATATAAACCGTCACACCACAAGCTATACATTTCTGCTTTCCTCCGCTTCAAAGCCAGCCTCTGTTTATGAAGTTTGAATTTCTCTTGTTTGGACATTTGAGGCTCTATATGAGGAGGCTGTGGGCATTCAGTCGGGGGCGGTGGAATGCCAATGCTCTCATCCCCCTTATTGTTGAAAACTTCCGTCACGATGTCCAAAACCTGTCCCAGGTACAACGACAAAGAAAAATCAATAAAATTGACGTCAACGAGGAAAATAAAGAGTTATTGTAGCTTTCAGCTTAGCGAAGACAAGTCAACTGAAAGCAGGCGAGGCAAAGGCAAGTAAGTGTGCAAGTAAACTGCAAACTAGCTTATAAAAACAGTATATTCCCATATCTCTTCAAGTAGCAGAGATAAGTTGATAGAAGAAGTTTAACGCGGAGTCGAAGACTCATGCTTCTTTTCCTTCCTTCTCCTAATACATACTAGACTACATATAGAGTAATACTGGTAGGTAGGCAGGAGGAGAAAAGTGGTGACGGAAACAACGTAAAGTAACAGTACAGGGTTATGCTTTATTTCACTCGCTGTCATCTTGGAGAGAAGGCGAGTAGCCCTAACTTTCTTGTTTGCGACTCACTTCGGTGGCTTGGCTGAGCAGACTACTAGGACTATGACTAGGACTAGAGAAGAGTAAAAGTCTAAAAGCTACCTTATGGTTGATTTTCCAAGGAACAGCTCCAAGTTGATTGAGAGAATCCAAAGAGGGATACAAATCTTCCTGGGGACAAGTTTCAAGCCTAAGTTTCTGTTGGTGGGCCTGAAAAGGTAACCTATGGACCAAACAAGGATGATTTATGCATTTGGTCATCCAATTGGAAATCAATATTTCAGGCACAAGCTGCAATAAAGTGCCTTCCTCCTTGCATAAGTCCAAAGGCCATGCCATACATTCAGTACATAGAGAAACAGGCTAGGTACCTGACAATTTTAGCAGCTGACAAAAGGTAACCTCCTGTTCGAATGGAAGTCCACGGCAAAGGAGGGCAAACCATTGGAACCAAAGTTGCGTCAAAAGTCAATTCATCTCGAGACGCTGCTTGGAAAAGTTTCACTAGAGCGGGATGCGGTTTAATCTCCTCTTTCAAATGGACTCCTTGCATTCGGAATATACTGTAGAACGCCGGTACTATTTGCCTATTCATATAAATAAAGATAGATGTATTCCATTACACTTTAAAAGTATACTTCCCTTGTACGCACCCACTTACACTAACATCCATGTGTAAGTGACGAGAGTATATGTAACAGTTACTAATGTCTCCATAAATCTTCTATACACTTACTCTCGTCACATTCAGATTCAAAGTGACATTCCATTGCCAAAATGCCAAAAAGTAATAACCACCTTACTTGTTTGTTGTCTAAAGTGAATATTATATACTGAGATGAAACTTATGGTTAGACTTACTCGAACTTTGAGCCGACTTTCATCACGTTTGCATTGATTTTGATATCACGCATTATTATTCCATATAAAAATCGTCCAATACTAGTCAGGACGCTGTTTGGCCAGACTTTGTCAGCAACATCCTATAAACACAGTATGCTCGTATTACATACTCACAATCGGACACATTATTTAATTAACATAAATAAATCTTACAATGTGTGGCCCTTTTGATTCGGAATTATACATCAGTCTTTGCCAGGATTGTCGTGAATTATTATTATCCTCCTTTGCGTTATTTGGGTCCAAATACCATTTTACATATTCACTATAAAGTAGTTGTACTTTATCCAGAATTTTTGTATCTTTCTTATAAGCTATCTGGTATCGTGACAGGACTTGATTGCCCAATTCTCTATGTAATTGACCAACCGTTGGACTATAAGTTTCAGAACCTTCAGCTAATTTTCGAATTTCCTGCAGAGAAAATAACACCCAACACACACAATGATTAATATGTATTAGGAAGCATTTTAATCAGTCATTTTAATCAGTCAGTTAAACTAAATACGTAATTTAGACATTTTTACCTGAATAATGATTTTCGCATAGTCATGGGGAGTTAATACTTCAAGGAAAGGATACAAACTAATCGATTTAGTAGATTTATTGTGTTGACTGTGGTTGGAAAGAGAATTTAAATTTCGTATTAGTGCGCTCTCAATTGCTTCAATCCAAATCTTTTCTGTTTCTTCCGAAACTTTTCGCTATCAAATGCAATAACAATATTAAGTTCCATTTTTATACGCAATAAAAATGTAAAGTGTCATATTTAATACATCAAATGTGTTCTTACAAAGTGTTCAAGGTTTTCCATATCGTCTTTTCGTTCTATTGATTTAATAGTTATTGTTCCTGCTAATTCAGATTTGAGTTGGTCTTGAGCCTTTTGGTGAAGCTCGTGTAATGATAACAATCCCTCGGCTGGACTAAAAACCTGTATATTTAGCCACAATTATTTATCTACTGCTGACAAAGAAGTAAGATTTTAATAAAACTCCAATTTAGAACTAGCCTTAGCTTTTGAAGTACTTTCATTAAGACTGTTGACCAGTCCACAAGCATAATCCATGTTAGGTGGTCTAACCACAGGTTCAAAGGTAGGAATCATTTTGCGAATCGCCAATAAAACCATTTCTCTTTGATCAGATGTGTAAACACAATAGTTAAATAAGTCATTTAATTTGAATCCCTGTAAGAAAAGAATAGTTTAGGTATTCAGTATTCATGTATTATTGTTTAGTAACTTCATGAATTACATCCAAGGGTCCTGACTTGATATTTTGATATTCATGTATTTATTTTATTACTCACATGGTCTTCTAAAGACTTTGTTGTCGGCTCCAAAGTGGATAATGTATGCTTATTGTCAGGGCTTCTACCAATACACTCAAAAATTGCAGCAAAAGACTGACAAGTCGGTTTCAACTTGTCTTCCAAAATTGTTTGAAAAACTTCACGGACTTTATGGATGTTTCCCTGTAATTGAGTAAATAAGTGACATTAATGTAGCATATAAAAGCGTTATTCAACTCATAATTTCAAATTTACTAATATTGCCCATGTTATCAAAAGATTACCTTTGCTGCAAACCCATGAAGCAAGCAGTTCCACGCTGAGATGTCTGTGACTGAAGAAAACTGCTGAAAAGTTTTGCCTCGCACTCGGTAATGATTTAAGGTATGCAAAGCTTTTGGTAAATTCCCATTGAAAATACACAACTCTAAGTAGGAAACTAGACTTTTATTCAGACTGACTTCACGGCCCAATTTTTCTAAATCCTCTCGCTTGATTTTGACCAACTTGTCTTTTTCTACTTTTTTTAAATGATAATTTTTGTAGGTTTTCTTCTTTTTTGCGACACTGCCAGAATTACTCGTTTGACTTTTATCGCGACTACTGCTACTTTCTAAATTTTCTATTTCATTAATTTGAAGATCCACAACAGCGTGGCTCAGTGCACTTAACTCTACATCAATTTCGCCCACACTGTCAATTAAATCTTCTTCCCTAGGTATCACTAAACTAGTATTTACAAAGTTGCCTTTAGGATAAAAAATTCCCCCATCTTCATTAGCTGATAATTCAAACGGCATATCTTCGGCATACGTCATATGATTTAAATCACTGAATTCTGTACTTAAATGACTAGGAGAGGAACTCTGAGAAACGTGTAAGCCATGTTCTTTTAGAGATTCTGCGTTCTTTTCGGCTAGTGCCAAGGTTAAGCTTTCGGACGCAGAAAATAAAGATGACGAGGTAGTTACTGATGGTAATGTGGGAAACTGGAAAGGCAACGAAGAACTCAATAAAGTAACATCTTTTGCTTTTAACCTATTCAGTCGCTGCTGAGTTTCACATATTGAAGAATCTTGTGACACTGGATAAAAAATAAATCATAATTCTCATTATTACAGCCTTTATAGTTAAAATGGCTACCAGTAGCCGTATTTTAGATACCTACTAAAAGTTACTAAACATTAAAACTTGTTAGGCAAGGACAAAGGAAGTAGTAGAATAATTACAAGACTGACAGGACATTATCTATATATTGCCTATGCATTACCGGTAATGCCTTCTTTTTACCGATTTTACCGGTAACACACATACTTATTCCAGACTTCAGGAAATCATAATTTTTGAGAAAATACTGATATTACCCACCTTCAATAACTTCCGTTAGATTGATCGGTTTTTTGAACTTTCTCTTTTTACTTTTCCTCAATGGAGACAGCAAATAAGAATTTGTGGGATTAACGGTGGAATAGCGCCTCAACTGGAAACTGGATGTTAATCCCCCTAAGTGGTAAGTAAAACACAAATATTAGTCTTTTTCTCAATCCATAGCGTAATCACATCATTACTGCATTAAAAAAGCCGACCTCGTGCTTGCAGTTTTTTAAATAATGATCTTGACCCAAAATTGACAGTCATCCAAATACATTCAAAACTCACCTCTACATTCTGCAGCCATAAGAAACAGATTATTCAACTTTTTAAATTAGCTTTGGGCATTAAAAAAATCATATTCAAAAAATCCATTACCAAAGCACACCAAACTAACCTTCTTTGTGTTCAGCGGGAACGAGAACTCTTCCCCGTGGATGATTTGACAAAGTTGACTGCCCACATTTTGGACAAGAACCGGATTGTAGTGAAATATTGTGTAGTCTATAACTATGTCTTAAAAATTCTCCTTTGATCCGGAGTAAATAACTCATTTTCAAAATAGGTAACAAGTCAAAAACTGAAAAAGAATTTATAACAAGAAACACCGTATAAAAAATTGTGGAGGCATTTGATATTAGCGCCTGGGAAGCAAGGATCCTCGCCAACTCTTTCCATCATTGAATCGATTTAGCAACCTTATCCAGGCAGATTCAAATATATTCACAGTGGGAAAATAAATAGATAAGGATTTGTCATTTGTAAAGCACATTATCTAATGTAAACTCGCTAACTATACTTTAACTACTATATTTAACCACAACACAGAATTATTCATCATTATCATTGAGTTATATTATTGCATAATATACAAGTGCATTAGGTACCTAATTTAACTTTTGCGTTGCATACACACAGCACATGGTCGCACACAACGCAGATCATTAACATTAACTACTTAAACCACGTATATAGAAAATACTTAAGCTAATAAACCCATTTATTTGCAGACTCATCTTGACTTTGACTTTGATTAGTACGACTTTTTGTTAATTATATTGTTTGCTTTCACCATTTTAAACATGTAAGCATCTCCTACATTCTAATATTTGCCTTTATACGCTCTTCTAATAATTATGTGGATAAAGGATGTCCTGATTTAAATCATTATTACATATTATCGTATACAAGGATATTCTAAGGAGACATTGAGACATATTATATAGACCATAATATTATTTGTTTTAGCTTGCATTACAACATTACCTAGAAGACTACCTATATTATGTGTATGTGTATTTAAGTAAGCAATGCAATTATTGTCATTGTATTTAGTATATAGACAAGTAATTTCAAGCTTGTAAAGATACTTTAGTACCTTTTAAGCTGGTTATACAAGTGTACTTCAAATTAAAAGGAAATTAAAGCATCATTAATAGTGTAAAATTAGCAAGTTATTTCTCGTTGCCTTAGCTGTCCATTCTGTCATTTGTATGTATCAAAGTAGTAAGAAATAACAAAGAAAGGAGAATTTTATCCATTTTCTTTGTCCAGCAGTTTTAATTTTTGCTTTGTCTAGTCTGGCTGCGATTACCTTCTTCCAGCCAGAAACTATAAACTTTTTATTAGTTTTATTTACGAACTTGTTATAGTTATCTAGCTAAAAGTAAAATAGTGGTACAGTACATACACATAAGTAGCATCAAGGTAACAGTCCAGCAGAGAGCCAATCCAGGCAGTTTAGCTTTTAGCTGTATATTTTTGTCTATATAACATGTACAGAGATAAGTAGTTCAGTTGCAGTAATAAGCGTGCACAGAGATATCGCAAGATCAGAAAGAACAATAGAGAATTCTTATCTCATGGGCGATTAATTACCAAATTATCATAGTAGCAACTTAATTTCGTGTCATGAAATCATGTAACTGATTTATTCTGATAAGAACTAAACATCCTAATGACCCTAAAAATTCAATCCTTGCACAAATTAATGCAAACAAGTGTACATTGGATTCCGTGAATCCACCCACATTTATTTTGTCACACGATATCTTTTACAAACTGCTGATTCTCGAACTTCGCGAAGTAAGCACATAATTTAGTATA